>JAQFZZ010000100.1:0-33086 GCA_034696405.1 Isotoma caerulea | reverse complement strand
TAAAGTAATTAACAGGAAAACTAACCTGAGACATCAAAAGCCTTGCACTTGCCATCAGGGGCAAGCATACCCAACCGATGGAATTGAAGGGATGATTGAGGCTTCAATAAAAGATTAACACCTCCAATAATAGCTGCATCACAATGCCCTGATCGAATAGCTGAGACAGCTTGTTCGAAAGCAAGCAAACTTGAAGAACAAGCAGTATCCAAAGCAAAACTTGGTCCTTTAAGATCAAAAGTGTAGGAAATTCTGTTGGCAAACATAGCTCGGCAACATCCGGTAAGTCCTGTAATTTGATTTTAAAATACAATTTTACATATTTTCTTTAAAAAAACATATTTTACAACGATTTTTTTCCATTTATTTTTTGTTAAACTCACCATAACCATTAATGCTATCCGGGTCAGCAGACCAAGCCTCGTCAGACTCACTAGCCGAAGCTCCAATAAAAACCCCAGTTCTCGAACCCCTAATAGTAGTTGGATTAGTTCCAGAGTCCGCAATAGCTTCGTAAGTCAACTCGAGTAAAAGTCTCAATTGAGGATCCATGAGATGAGCCTGTTTTGCATGCACACCGAAAAAAGTTGCATCGAATTTTTCCAAATCCTTCAGCTTTCCACATCTAGTTGGAAGACCCATAAGACCCGGAGTCCATCTTCGACCATCGTCAGTAATCATGTCCACTCCATTGAAAAGATTTTCACTAAATTCTTCCATGTTTTCGGACTCCGGGAGTCGGCAAGAAATTCCCGAGATGACAAGATCATCATGACAAAATCCTCTGCATACTCCGGGAATATCAGTGTTCGAAACATTTTGACTTAAATTGTTATTGCTCGTACTACTTGGCAAAGTCATTGTCTCCTCTGGTGGGGGGATGGAGATTTCGGGAAATTTGGCTGGCATTTCTAAAAAGAAAATTATTAAGTATTTTTATTAAGAATCTTTCTTTTTACTTAATTACTCCAGTACTGAATTGCATTAATTAATTAATTCTTATATGCGTAATTTACCATCTACAAAGGTAACTTTGCGATTTGTTAAAGGACTATTCGTTTGATGTTTCATCTTTCCCCTGGCTAATTTTGAATTACTTCCTATTTATTACTAGACAGATAATTTTATCTAAAAGCTGTAGACAAAATGAGGTAAAAATTGTGCCCTAAACTTTTCACCATACTTTCTTATCAGGCAGCTTATCTTTTGTCTTATCTATCACTTAGAGCTTGGAACTATGGATACACCCTGCTAAACTGGGCTAATATTATAAAATATGTAATGCAATTGTAAAAGCTTTCTTTCTATTCTGTCTGTCTAGGCCTCCGTCTCTCTTACTTAACCCGATGGAGCAACCTGAGCAATAAAACGAAACTGGACATGGTTCATCTCCAAATAATGCAAATATTTTCAGACTATTATGCAATTCTTTCCATGTTTAAATCACTATGTAATGAATTTACAGAATAAATTATAAAACACGAATCTTGAGTTGTCTATCATTGCTATTTTAAAAAAACTTGATTGGATAGGTCGCAAGTCGGAGAGTTGTGCAGCTTAAGCTTGCATGGTATATTTCTAAGGAACAATAGAAAAGTCAGGAAATAATGGATTTGCAAATTTCATTGCATGCGTTCATCCTTATATCGCATAAATTTATGGAAAATAATTCACATTCTCATTCATTAAAGTTAAGTGTTGTTGTATTAATAAAGTTTTAAAGATACATTTGACCTTTCTATGAATAATAGAAGTTATATAAATTTCCTTAATAGGTAGTTGGTACCATTTCTTACATGAATTTCCTATTATTTGAAAAAATTGCATTCGTCATAAAATTTGGTTTGCTTGGAAAAGTTATAAAAAAAGTTTCTAGACGTAAAATTTAAGTCTTACATCTTTTTGGTAAGTTAGAATGAAAATATCATTATCCCGTTTAGTGGATTACAAACGACTCTGATTTGACTTATTTCGATAAGATTCAATATTGCGGGCTTCGGGAATTATGAAGTTAATTTTGTAAAAGCACATGTCAGTCCACTTGCAATGAGAAAAAATCCTTATATCGAAGGAAATATAGAACTCAATAAAAACCAGTAGCTTTCTACAGTGCAAAAAATGCCCTTGACCTTACCAGTACCAGCCTGGCCGGCGTTATGTTATTTAAAATCCAATAATTACTAAAATTAATCTTATGACTAAAGACCTAAATACATCTCAGCAACTCCGCAGTTTACACACAATGAGATTAAAACTAACCACGTTGTGTCTAGTTTAACCTCTAATGACTTTACATATTATTCTATATCGTCATTTGACAATGAGAGTGTCAATGTCAAGGCAGTTTAATTAATGATGAAAGAGAATTAACATCCTTTATAACCTTTTAAGAGTTGAAATTGGAATTAAGGTCAAACTGTATCTTTTATCTTGTGGACGATTCAATGACAAGAGATTAGAGGAATTGAATGGGTTTTTAAATTAATACCGACTTTTGCTTAGTTTGAAATTTATTTTTGACATAACGAAAAGACTAGAAAAAATCTATTGACGTAATTATTCTTTTCATGTGTGATTAATGTAATTGCACAACTTAATTATTTCACCCGTATCACGAATATCACGATACATTTCAGACGTAAAGTCCTTGGGGTTTAAGAAAAGTTACATGTGTATTTTAAGTAGATAAATGCAGTGGGGATCAAATGTTAGAAAATTGATTATTAGTAGTATGTATTGCATCAGATAAGTTCGAGTTTAATTATCAATTTGCATCATGACCATGACTCAGGTCAGATCATTCGTAATTAAAATAATCTTAATATAAAAAATAGAATTTTTTATTGACAAATCTGATGACATACTGTATTAAGTTACCTTGAATTAATTGGTGCAATCTTTTATCGGTTTTAATATTAACTTTTGAAATGTAAAACAGTCAGTAATTTTTGTTTCCCAAATCCGTTCAAATTAACTTAAACTTTTTTAAAAACAGAAGAAACGTACGATATTTTCTAGACTATTTTCTATACGTTACATTTACAGCTGCATACAGCCAAAACTTCACTTCCCCCTATTGTTTCATGACTGATTGATTGAGAATGTAAATTTCTTACAGAAAAATATATCCTAGTCTAGCATTACCAAGTAAAAGAATTTGCAAGTTCGTTTACAATTTAATAACGGAAATTGCCTCAATTATATCAAATCACATCCATGTTATTTCAGCCAATTTCCTCTCATTTGTATAAAATATACAACAAGAACAACCATCTAACTTTCCTTGCTATAAAATGTCTACATAGGATTTACTGTGGTTTTGTGTAAAACTATCAAATGAGCTTCAAAATTTAAAGGGAAATGTTTCCTTCATCTACTTTTCCACAAAGTAAGGTTAAGCCTTAGCCTACAAATAAAAAAAATTAAAGGAAATAAAACAGAAGCCAATCTGCTTAAGTAACATAACGTCACAAAAAGTCTAGCATCAAAACCCAAACATTTCCCCTAAAAGTTTCCTTAATCGCTCAATTTAAACAATTCATCATGTCATAGATAATCCCATTAAGTCTTAATCGTCACATATCACACTATTTTCATGCTATTGTTTCTCCTAAATGTGAGAACTACCTTGTATAATTCTTAGAAATAAAACAATACATAAAATATAAAAATTCAACCGTCATAATTTCACTCTGTCTTACACCTGACAAAAAAGGTACAATCAAAAACATTAAAAAGTCTTATAGGGGTCTGGTTTGTTAGGGTCTGATGTTTAAAAAGTATTTCTCTTCTAAACTCTTAACAACAAAGGAAATGAAAAGTCAGCCGATGAGATCGTATGATCGTAGAACAACCAGTAAAAGTAGTTGTTACTTGGTACCAATATACCAAGAAGTGTTGTCTTTTCTACTCAATTTTCATCCCAACTACCCTATAAGACTTTCATTACATAATAATAACATTGGCTACATTGGATTACAAACCACCGTCATAGTAAATTAATGACAGGGTTCTTCTCTACCGTTCCATTCAACCACTGGATGATTGGCTTGTTGAGCATGCACCCACTGCCTGATAAAAAGTTACATCCGACTGATTTAGCATGAAATCATAACGTGATGTGATGATGAGTATCATCATCACCCTCCCTATTCCTAAACCTTTTTACAATATTTTGTTTTATTCCTAAATAAAACCACCACAGATAGGAAAATACCCAAGTGAAGCTTGTTCTTTAAGATTAGTGTGGATTAAATCGATATGAGAGTTGCATGCAAAATCGACTGCAATTTATTTTTTGCAGTATAAAAATTTTGCGGTTGAGTGGAGTTAAGGTTGGATAGTTGGATTGGTATGCAAATACATAATACAAATGTGAAATGTAGTTCAGTGGCTCTTTAATAGAATCTCAGAGCCTATAAGAACAAGTAAAATTGCGTTGGTATTGCATTATATTGTGTATATTTTACGAAACCAAAAGGGTTAAGTTGGGTAAAAACAGAAGATAGTGATCCCAGAAGATCAGACCATACGCATCCTGCCGACTTTAATGGCATAGCATGGTATTAGTAATTGCATAGCATGATCACATCGTACGATCTTCTGTGAGTAACCGGCTCTAAATGATATGATAATGCATGCGAGTGTACATGTACAACACGTATTTTTAAGCTAGTTCTGTTACTGACATAATAATTGTTCTGAAGAGAAAATTAATCTTAATTGATTGAGAAAAGGAAATCTTGAAATGTAATTGATACTTTAATTTGATACATTTTTCTATAGTTTTATTTAATTGCTTTAAAATGGTTAAGTTTTAAAGTGCTTTGAATTTCAAGGTATTTTAAAGTGCATTAAATTTGTAAAGGCTTAAATCAAATGTACTTAAAAGTTTGAAGATCCTTTGAGTTGAATTAAAAAGTTTATTTTAATTGATTGCAAATTATCTTTATTTCGACACGTGCGTGGTTGATATATTATTATAAAATTAAACTGTATAATTAAGTAATTACTTTTAATTAAACACGTGTTTAAAATATTAGTTTAAAATGCATAAAACCTGGAAACTGCAATTATCTATTAACAATATTACAAGTTATAATTAATGTACTTGAGATTTGTTGCTGGATAGAAATTAAATTTCTTAATAATAATGCTATTTACAAATCATTAGCTAAACGATTCCCAGGAAAATCTTTTTAACTAAAATTTTCCTTTTGCGTACACATGTAGATGCAGTAAATGCTAATTATATTTTTAATATCACAACAAAATTTTCCATTGGACTAAACTAATTTTATTCTATAACAAACTCAAAATGCGTGAATATGCTGTCTATAACCTCGGTTTGCTTGAATTTAAAAATGTAATTAAAACTTGCACTTACCGAAAATCCTTTAAAATCGAAACTGAGCTGCTTAAAATGTTCTTGAAAAGATTCTTAAATCTTGATCACCTGAAGAACTTATTAAAATTTGCGTTTTTCTTTGAAAATAACGGTAACTGAATTTTTTAAACAAAGGGCAAAATTCACTTAAGACGATTTGGATCGTTGATTTAAATTTTTGGTAAAAATAGAAGATAAAATAAATTATATTAATTAAGATTTTTTGTAGATTCGAAGATAGATTATTGCTGACTAACTATAAGTGCTGCTGCTGCTACGAAGATTAAATTAAATTTGAAGTTTAAGCCTCGAGTGTCACACATGGGACAACTGTCAAACTGCAAAGAGAACGAATACTCGGGCTTCAGCTGAATTTATAGAGAACCTAACTAAAATCTCGATTGTAAAATGCACGTGCTGGTGGTATGCAGTTTGCAATCATGTAATGCATACATATCACCAATTCACATCTAGTAACAAACTTCAACCCAACCACAGATCATTCAAGTAGGGGATGACCTGACTATTCACTTTTCTTTTTTATTATGATTCTTCACCTTTTTTAGGGATAAAAAATCTTTTCAATCCAGCAGCGGACGGAACTTGAGATGAGACCCCTTTCAGCCGTTGGGATCATTTTTCATTGGTACTTATAACCAATTATATGATAAGATACGTACTTACATCAAACTATATGGAATGGAAACCTAATATTATGCTTCGGGATTTTTTGTTATTGTTATTGCATGGAATTGTTCACAAATATCAAGCTGAATTTTATTCTTTAAATTATTCTTTAAATAGAAACACGATTTGATAAATCTTTTAAGGTAAAACTTACCTGCAGCCAACTGTGTTCCGGCTTGTCAAAATTTAGAAAAATACACATTTTTACTATTTAAAATGAAAAAGAATCATTTGGCCACTTTAAAGGGAACTTTTTGAGACCAGACATTATTATTTAAGGGCATTTTGGCATTGTAGAAAAAAAAGTTACACCCAAATAAGTCCCGACGTAAAAAAGAAAATTTGATAGAAAAGAAAGACTTTCTCCATAAGAATCCCCTTATTTCTGTCATGCTCATTAACTCATTACCTAATTAATTTTCTTAAACTTTATCACAAGATTTATGCACAATTAAAAAATTTAAAAAGCACATGCAATTATGATGATTTTGTGAAAAGGTTATGTAACTTTCTTTAAATCGGTCTTTTCTTTGGTCCAAGTAAATTGCATCATATATTAACATTTATCATCACTTTCATCGCATATTATACGGGAGTAAATCACGTCACAATGTCATGTCATTCATACTTATAATACTAGGTTGAATCAACTGTAAGAATGATCAGACCACAATTCATCCATCCAATAGCTTGAATGATAACCCCATCCATACCATACCCGATATGACTGAATGTGAACTTCATGTGCAGTGCAAAAGTAAGTAAAAAGCATATAAGATGTTATCTTCATTCTTTACGACTAGTTTAGTATCAAACGAAGTGTATACAATATTATTAGTGTAGATTATTATTAGGCTTAAGCTAAATTGGTTGAGATTTGATAGTGTTGATATTAAGGAAGTGTGGATGTACGGAACATGAGTAACGTTAATGGTATGACCAAAGGACTAAGCAAGCACACCGTTTTTTATTCATCCTCCAGAACCTAACAACGTCAAAATGAAAATTAACGTATTACGAATTACGACGACCTACAAAGCAGCCAGATAGTCTCCGCGTGAATTGGAGATGATTAACTTGTGCAAATATTATGCTTGTATGAGGTTTATCTACGTACTCACTTAACTTAATCAAATCGGATGATCGAAGGTGATGATGACCATGTTGATTTTTCTGCCTGGTGAGAACTTTAGAGTGCATGTGTACATCAGCAGAATGCATTTAGTATGTGCATTTATTTATTTAAAAATTTAAAAGACACTTCATATTACTCAAATTTGAAATTACTTAATAAAATTTACAAGTTTGGTGTGCATATTTATATACAATCGGATTATAACACATTTTACTTTAGGCCTGGCTAATTTCTTAATTTAAAAGAACTACCAAGTGGTTGGTGATTTTTGGTTTTCGTGTTTTTAAATTTGAATTTTCATGATTTTAAATTACATGTGGCAGCTCTAAGTTTGCTTAAGATAATTTTGAAATCGTTGCTCCCTGTGCCAAAGATCGACAATTTTCAAAAAGTTATATTTTTTATTATAAGCAATAGTTAAAATAGATTTCTATGATATGGGCCATTGATTCAACTACTTTAGGATATATTATGTTATGTTGTAAGAATAGCAAATTCTTGAATTGATATTGCAAGTTTTGTTTAATACATACTTCAACAGGGGGTTTATAATTTAAAATTACCTTATGCATCTAGGTAAATAATTTTAAATTAATTTGAGTGAGAATTATAAATACTTTTAGAAATTAAGTAAGTAGGCAAATAATGGCGTGATTTCTCGTACCATTTTTCAGCGTCTTTTTTCTATCCGGTTGTATTTTACAATTTCACATGGAATTAAGGGTGATTTGTCTTCATTACTGCAAACTTTATTCGTGACTTTAAATGTAAAATGATAGCTGGGAAATTTAGTGAAGTTATCTAGCTAGTTAGTTGCTTCAAACATTTTTTTCTAACAGAAACTGGATATTTATGTGCAACAACTATAATATTGTGTTTTATACCGATTTTCCTCGTACCTGAACTTACAATAAACTATTTTAGTACCCACAGGATAAGACTCGAAAGCTTATAGGAAACTGGGAGTTTTTATTTGTACTTACGTGTACCTTGTTTCTTTTAAAAAACTTTTTCAAGGGTATTTAATCATAGGAACAAGTTATAATTGCAACAAAAGTTTTCAAAAAACAGGATTATCAAAGCATCAATTTCATTTTATAAAGACAACTAAATATACATTCTCTTCGTAGGGAATTAAATATGAAATAATGAATGATTCTTAAATATTGCAGCAAATTCACAAAAACTAATTGATTTGAATTTAAATTGATTGTAATCCATGCATATTAGCATATTATTTTAACATTAATTACCTTGACCGATACAATATCAACGGCATTTTGGAGAACAAGTTATTTAAAGACATTTGGACCAACGGGATTTCAAAAACGTAATAGGTCAGCCTTTCACCTTACAACCTTTAAAAACCAATCCAGATTTAGCAAACAAAATCCTTAATCAATACTTGGTAAAATCATTTATGCATCAAAAATGTAAATCATCATTTGACACTTACTCTATACATACATACAGTAACAAAAAATGATCGATCGAAAGCACTTGTATTTTTCATGCCAATCATTTTAAAAGCCGTTTATGACAAATTTGACCGCATTTGACCTACAAAAAACCTCTTCACATATATTTTTTTCAGTATAAAGTAATCAATACAACTTCACTATGAACACCATTGAGTGAGATTGACAATCATTAAGTATTGCATGGGCTAACAATTATCTTATAAGTTACATCTGCAAAAAGCAAACCAGCCAGAGAACTTAGAGAAGTCACAGATTGTTCTCGTGGTATCCCCGTGTCCACTATAGTCTTACCATGTGCTTTTGTACTTCATATGTACAAAATCCTACAATTTCTGCAAAATCCACTAGTTGATCATCATGATCGTCTCATGGTGTGGATGCACTTTATATATTATATCGTGCTTGGGTTTCTTGTACTGTGTTACAAAAATCGTATGATATGAAGTTTGTTCAACCGGTTTAATTTTCTAAGTTTTATCCAATTGGGTAAAAACCTTTAGGCTGTAAAACTGCAGTTAAAGATTATGGTATAAATATTTTACCCATAAGATTTAAGTATAGTTAAAAAGAAATAAATTTAATAAAAATCAGGATAGTACGATAAAAAAATTCCCACACAACTTTAAAAACTTCGGTATAAAACGTAAAATTTTGCAAACAATTGATTAAAATTAAGCTAAAAAGGTTAAAGTTTTCTTGATTATTTCACACCGTACATATTGGCGTCATTAAGCATTATGCTACATGATTTATGTTGGATTATAATAACACGTCCTTTTTATCTCATTAGAAATGAAATGCAATAGAAATATCACATAGATTAAATTGTTCTTCAGAAAAATAATGAATTTTCTACTGAGGGTTTGTTTCATATCAATAGGCAGTTATAATTAGAAAATGATGTTTCACATGTCAGAATTGTATTTAATAGATTTATCTTCACAGTTAAAATAATTTTTTTTGAATATGATTGTGTAGAGGTAGCAAGCGGCTGGAAGGTGAAGTACCACAAAGTTTTGTGAAACTAGGGCAGAGCCAGTTCTAACATATCAACCTTTATTGAAACAATATATTATTAGCTATTAAAAATTATCTATAAATCAGGAAACTTAAATATATTTCAGAACGAATTGTAAGTATCAAAGTCTTCAGAAAAACCATTTGCTTTCAGTTTAACCAAGAAAATTCTGTATTAAATAACTATTCTTATTCTTATTCCTAAATTTGTAATTACTGAAACAATTTGGCATTAAAAATGTTATGAAGTTGCTAACTCCATATTTTTATAACAGTTAACTTTAAACAATCAATGATTGTTAAAAACTTGAGCACTTTAATTTTTTTACATCAAAAGAGTTGTTCTCATGAATGTCGAATAATCAATAATCGAATAAATGTTAGTTTGAAAGTTTGAGTTATGAATATAAATATTACATTACAGCAGTTTATCACCGATAATGAGTAATTCCTTACTGAAATTTAATGCCGTTGTAGAGTAGATTTTTTTGGACCACAATGTATAAAACATAAAGTAGTATTTTAATTATATCATAAATTATGAATCAAGCATCTACAATTAATATAAGTAATCAACTCTAAAGCTTTAGCAAAAAAATTAAAGTATGAAAGACCAGCTACTTGGAAATATACTCCAGAAAAACCAATAATGTTATAATTCATTCCCTAACAATAAAAAGATAACACATTGATACAATACAAGCAATAAAACTGCTAATAAAAGAAACCTGGAAATGAACCCCAATTTCCAAAATGTCAAAGGTTCATCATTCCACTCAACTCACCCAATTACAAATTATCGGCTTATGAATGAATGATTTCTATACTACTACTACTATGCGTAGTGTGGCTTCCCTTTTATTATTATTGTCCATCTACCACTTCCCCATATATCTCCATTATATTATAGATTTATTGATCTCTTGTCTTGTGCACGTCTTGTCTGTCCAACCCGGGCCAACCTACAGAACCACCTTTTTCACCTAATACCCTTCTAATACCTAAAATACCCGAAAATGACTCCACCTTATACAAAGTTAGAGCACAATGAAAGAAGCATCAAATGATGGGAATAAAATAACATAGATTGAAATTCGTCAGTCAGACCTGGAAAACTGAACTTATTATCCTCAATGATGATGATGATGACGATAATATTGCAAAATCTAGTTTTCACTCGTCTTCCATACTGCCAAATAACATTACTTGCGAAACAAAACCCGGGTATTAACTGTAGTGCTTCTACTACCGGCAAACGGACAAGACTGACACACAAAGCTTTCCCTTCAGTTGTATCTGTTTTAACAATTTTTCGTAATTTTGTAAAAACGCGTTGAGCTTAAAAATTAAAAGGCTGTTTCGAATTATACTTTCCTTTTAGCATGATAATGATTAGTGCAAAATAAAATCGTATCAAGTATCAGTTAAAAACTCTTAATTAGCATAATTCCATATAGACTTACTTAACAGGTGCTAATAATTTTCGAATAAATGCATACAAACTTACATACACATAAACAGTCCGAAAGTTGCCTTATATTTGTGAGATTTGTGACTGAAGGCATATTTTTAACATAATAACCAAAATAGAAACACCTCGAAACTTTTTTAAAATCCCATGTGCTACGGTAAAAAAAACATTTGTTATGATCTTATAATCATTGCCAAAAAAACTATCATGGTGTATGCATATGATTATTATCATCATGGAAATCATACTGCATAATGTGCATAATGCATAGTAAAAATTGACTCTAGTCCAGTAGCACATGTAAAAAGAGTACTATAAATGTTAACAAATGTCTTTTGGGCAAGGACGATTATAATTAAGAAACATCTAGAGAGAGAAAAGAATTTGCCAAAGATGTGCTAATCAAAATTATGCACTATAAATTTTTATGGCTAATTTTAATAATTATTATTAATATACATACCATTAAATTAAGCCTTGGTAAAATACTAACTTATCAGTAAATAGGACCTGTCCGTTTAGTTTATTGATGCATTATAAATATAGAGATATTGCAGTCATTGTATAAAAAAGTGGTGTAAGGGATCAAAAAACATTTTGTTTGTATGAATTGAGGTGTAATTTGAATTGAAACTAAGTAATTTAAAACATTATAAATTTGTCAGTGCTATTAAAAAAAACATTCTATAAAATTGACCTTGACTTGTGCAAATAAGAACAAAATGTGCTGTCTCATTTTTTCTCGAAGAGGGTTGGCTTATTTTGGAGTTCTTGTTCAGCTGGTAAGAATCTTTTCTCGGCATTTTTTGAAATAGATTTTTTTAGTTTTCGTACATTTTATCATCTTAGGTTTGAAACATTTTTTCATAAGAATAAAGCTTTTAAGAGGCGTTTAGAAATTTTTAAAAATGATTCGGTACGGAAAGTTTAATAAAATTTACTATAAATTATTTGCATGGGTTTCATATTTTTGTAAAAGTTGGTAGGTTTACTCGTCGTTCCATTGGTAACTTTAACTGCTGCAGTTGCTGTCGGTCCGTCCAGGGATGGAACTGGAAGAGATGTAAGAACTTTGCTTAAAATACAAAAAAATCATACGATTTTAAATTTCTTAAAGGTACAACAAGCAATAGGTCTTTTTCATAGCTTTCAGCGTCTCAAATTGCCTTCATGGGGACATATTCCGTCGGCATGTGTGTTCTAGCTGTAATTATTTTTAAGGGGATAAGAACTGTAAGTTATATATTTTCAACCAATTATTTTGAAAATGTTTTAAACAAATAAAATAGTGACATTTTTATTTTGCTTTATAAAGGAATCCATTACACTGTTGTACATATCAATCGCCTCTCTCCTGATATTTCAACTGGTTGCTGGAGTCGTGACAATTTTATCCTGGAAACCAAAGCCTTCAGAAGACATGAAAGTGTTCATAAGGACAGCGTCCCTTGGTCTCAATGCCGTTTCCACTGTAGCATATCTAATCATTCTTATTTTGTATACGAGACACTTGAGGAAAAAACTCAGTGGAGAGTATGAAGACGACGATTTTGATTATTAGTCCATTGAACAACTAAGGCATTACATTTTAATTAGTGAATTCTAAAACATTCCAAAATCTTCAACTAAAATATGCTAACATTTTAAGTTTCACTGTAACAAGTAACAATCACTTATCTCACAAAATCCTTCAGGTTTGGAAATCGAAGGAAAAAAAGTACGATTTAAAGAAATCAACTTCATAATTCGAATAGTATTTTTTCATTTAAAATACCAAAAGTTCCATTATGAATTAAAATTCATATTTTCCACATAGTACAGATATTTAACAACAGAAATTTTAAAACGTAAATAACTTGTCAGTATTAACCTCAGGTCTTATAAACATTTTCCTTTTACATTTTTTAAAGTCATAAAATATCTAGTCATTAAAACCGAAGTAAACGAAGTACTTTTACTATACAGTCTGAATCCTTACTTGTAAAAAGGAATGATAAAAATAACACACGTATGTGATACAGAAACCTAACGATGCAAAAATGAGTATTTTGTTCAACCAACCATTGGGCCCAATTGATCCGAACTTTAAGAATATTGTTGTGCAAATTCTTGTCAAAAATAAAAATCTAGTCCAAATCTACTGATACAAAAATAACAGCCTCCTGTAAATGGCTATTTTAAAAATATATACTATTGAATTGGATGCATCTGCAATGTAAA
This sequence comes from Isotoma caerulea, assembly GCA_034696405.1. Classification (NCBI taxonomy): domain Eukaryota; kingdom Metazoa; phylum Arthropoda; class Collembola; order Entomobryomorpha; family Isotomidae; genus Isotoma; species Isotoma caerulea. The sequence goes on along the minus strand of JAQFZZ010000100.1, from coordinate 19,689 downwards.
ATGTAATGACAAATTTTTATGTGAAGAATAAAGTATATGGTACGCATAAACCTACGAACTCCTAAAATAGTGTTTTAGCTATACTTCTGTCATATCTAAAATATACATATAATTATGCACTAGAAATACACGCACTGGCATCATTTTTCCAACAAAAAGGACAAAACGATGCATTTATTCAGTGAACCCACATATTACTATTAGTAATAATTTTAAAATTTTAAAATTACACCAAAAAGCAATATAATGCAACTCAAGCTTTTTGTTTCCAATTCTATTTCACTCTTTCTTCAATCCATCATCTCACTCAACTTTGTATAATTTACTAATTAACATTCACACTAGCACTTCCCGTTACATTTGAATCATAAAGATGTGTCATTCATAAACATTTATAAAAGAACCAAAGAATTTTACCTTGTACGTGGGCTCTAATATGAGTGAAACACTTGCACTGCTATTTTAAGCAAAGTATCAAGATAGTACATAAAAGGATTGCAACAAGCACACAACTGTAGAATATATGAAGTGAATTAGGTTTAAATATGAATGAGTAAATCTGTCTTTTTTCAAAAATGAATCAACGAAGGATTTCTTTTGTAAAATTAAAATATTTTATTATTATCACTTTAACTGCACAATCCACCTGCCAGAGCAGTCAGTATAGATATTCTATTTATGAAATCTAACAACCCCCATGTGGTCTTGACAGATATTGTAAATTGTTTAAATACAATCCCTCACTCCGAAATACAAATCGTGATTTCCTCTATTTAAAATTTTATTTTAAAACTTAACTGTTAGAACTTAGGATTTATTGAAGATATCAAACCTGAAGAAAACCCCTAAATCTTATTGCTTTGGACTTCGGTTATACCCTAAATTAATTTTAGTTCTCAATTTTATAGTAAAATCACAATAGGTTCATGCTAAAGTTAACAAAAGGCTTTTAAAAGTTATAACTGCTTGTAAGGATGTTAATAAAAGTTTTACGTTAACTACTCTCGACTCTCTTGAGTCATAATTTTTAAAGAAAAAATAAACCTAATTTGCTAATTACTCCTTAAGCAATGCGTAGAGTAGTGGAAGGGTTGGTGTTGGTATATTTGCTTACTCAAACCTTAACATAATTGCGACTTAAATTCGTTCTAAAAAGGAAAGGAATTTTACATTTTATTTAAGGTTTTTAATAATACTTAAAGTAGTCTTGTAAGTCAGAATATTTTTGCTGATTTTATGTAAAAAAAATACTGCTTTTGTTAATTTTACAATTTTCAGAAACATATACATTTTTAGAATATTTTCAATTAAAAATGGGTAGAGTGTGTATTAAAGCAACAAGCTTCGTTGGCTGTGTCATTCACATTGTAAGTATTACGTAAATTTATACTTTAATTAAAACTCTAATTATAAATAAATGTCGGTGTATTTGTTTCATTCAATCTGAATTTAAAGTCAAAACGATCGTGTGTATTTAAAAAATCAATTGTATGAATCCAAAATGTTTGTAAAAACATTGTAATTTTTTACAGTAGGTTCAATATTATTTGACAAAATTTCTAATCTTACTTAAAAACTAGGTAATTTATGTTTTGTGTCCATATGCAATTTTTAGCTCTGGGCCGCATCTCTAATCGCACTTACTGGAGTTCTGCAAAGTGATACAGTATCTAAAAATATCGGATTCGTAAGAATTTCAGCATTATTTTGGATTTCATTTCAGTTTAATAATATCGCGTATTTCATATTGTTGAAATCTTTCAAACTGTTTTGCCAAAAAGGTTCCCACAACATACGACTTGATCTTCTTGTGGATTTATGACATTGGACTTCTTGCAACTGGCATAATTATTTTCGGTGGATTAATTTGGGTTAGTTAAATTCATTTTAAAATGACATTCATAACGTTTATGTAATCTGCTCTGATGATCATAGGTATTTTAGCTTTGCTCAAAGTCTTGTATTTTTACAGTAATCATTCAAGATAATTGAACATGGTTGCCAATGTCCAATATTTTGGTAATCGTTTTACTGATGCATCTTAATGTTTTAAGATATGAATTATGAAATTGAAAATACGTAAACTGAATAAGTACCTATTTTGCGTCATTATGTATTAAGCAAATGTACCATACCAATTTCTTTAAAGTTATATACGAATTTAGCTACTTTATAAGTATTTTAGATCCAAAATAGGTTAACGAATAGCCAAGATTTAAAAACGAATCTGAAGAAATAATTTGCGCGCAACAGTTTATGAAACCCTCAGTTATAAAAAATATTTCTGGGGACTCATGAAGCTCATACATAAAGGAGAAAATCATATCGACATTAGCAATGTATACTGTTCAAAATAATGAAAATTTGAAGAACATAAGTGTTCTGTACTTGAAATAAAAATTACAAGACATTTTTATTTGACTTCCCCTCGTATAAAGTTCATACAGAATTTTTATTTCTCTCAAAGACTTATTTGTATAAGAATTCATATAAAAAAATACAAGTACGGACTGAAATAAATATATCAAAAAGTTATTTTCCTTATTTTCAGAAAAAGCAGCGTCTGCTCTCCTGGACAATTTTAATATTTCTAGCCTTCCAATCCTTGGCATTTGCCGTGACCGTTGTGATGTTGACAATGGACCGCTTTAAGAAGACAAGTTTCAGTCCCGTTGTCGAAAGCACACTTCATGCATCACCCCAACTTGTTGTCTCAATATTCGCTGGATTTCACTGTGTTGGTTCTTTCATTTACATTATTCTGTTAATCGTTTGTGTTCACAAATTGAATGACAAATTTAGTCCTTATTGGAAATAAATTATTACGTAATTAATTCCCCGATATAAAAACAGATTCTTCAATTTGCCTAGTTCATTAAGCAACTTTTAACGTATTATTATCTAATTCATCCCGACCATATTTCAAATATTGTTTAAAATCATACCCAAAAAGTTCAAAATCAAACCAGTATTTTTTATACAACCCTTCAATTTGAGATTTAGTTAACTGACTAAAATATTTTTCAACTAGGGCTTTTCTCCCTATAATTTTTGTCCCATCGGAAGAAGAATCCTCGATTTTGAAATGGTTTTCATGATTCCACCTTGGTTTCAATATTCCTTCAAGCCCCGCTTTATAAATGATGTATTCTTGATCCCTTGTAAAGGTTTCAGTTTTTGCAATAATGTCATAATCCACTAGGCAAGGTGTGCATGAAAAATACGCTGGAAGCCAGTGATCATCAGCGTAGTGGATGAGATTTGTGTGCAATAAGTAACGTACAAATTCTTCCCATGTTGGTTCAATTTGAGAGATTTGTTTATCCTTTCGGAATTTCTTGACTATTTTTTCCCCATATTTTCTGTAAAAATGGAGTGTCCCATGCTCATGACCTATCAAAATAAAATTTTTAATGCTTTATATAGTTAGTTTTAAGATTGGTTGGAAAAATTTTTGAAAAGTGATGTAAAACATATTTTCTACAGTAATAGTTTTTTTGTTACGTCATTTTGTAGAATTAGCATAAGAAATTTTTTTTTACAAGTAAAAAGATACCAATTTCATCGTCAGATTCATCGTCTTTGACCAAATGTGATACTATAATGTGGATTTAAATTGAGTTTTTTTAAAACAGCATATTTTACAAGATAAATTGTTTCAGTTTCCCAAGTATTTTATAAACTGCTTATCATCCACACCAAACAAAGTATTAAATTGTACAACTCACCTAATTTAGGAATATGATTTAGAAAAGTCAGGAAAAATGTAACTTTAAATCCTAAATTTTTGAAAACATTGTAAAACGTAAAATTAAAAAGGTAAATCTTACCAATAGTAGCATTAGCCAATTTGTCTCTATAAGCTGAAATCAATCGTTCAAAAGGATGCCGGACAACAAGAAGTTTCAAAGATTGTTTCAACGTCTATAGAAATACATACTTAATATTTTAAAGACTCAAAAATGTTAAAAGCATGTTTAATTAATCTTTGAAATGTATTCCTTACCTCAGGATCAGGTTCTTTATCTCCGTAAACGTCTCTAGCAAGAAAACTAAGTTGTTTTGGAGGGTTTTCTAATTCTTTTTCAGGAAACCCAGCCAAAATCATCATATTCTGTAACCATGAAGTTGATCCTGCTTTATAGACTGGACACCATCCTAAATGCTTCTCTCTACAAAGATTTTTTCTCAAATTATAACAAACAAACTTACCTAATTATGCAACAAGTAATTTTAATTTAGTTCAAATAAATCTCTCACCTATTCCAAAAGTAATAAGAATACAAAGGCGTGGGAGGTTCTTTCTCATTCAAGTCATTACTCCCATTTGACCACTTATACCGTCCCAAATGATACTTTTGACACAAGTCCGAAACCCTTTTAATTCTATCTTTAATTTCCGCTTCTATTGCTTCAAATTTATTCCCAACAACTGGAAGCATATCTCCAATATCACTTTTATTCTCTTCATCACCAGTATCCCACCCAACCAAAACATTTTGATTGTCTGATCTGGCAGTTGCCAATGTCCAAGCATTATCTTCAAAATCTTTACCACTTTCTTCATTAGATAAACTGACTATAGGGGAAGTTATTATCCAATAGAATGTAAAAATGTACAAGGAGAAAATGATTAAAAGTGAACATGTAATACACCTGATATTCTGTAGGCTGACGTACATTTTACTTTTAGGTAAAAAAGCTAAGTTTCTTGAAAATTTCCAAAATTTTTATTTTACGTTTAAATGACAAGTTAGGTGAATATGAAAACACCTGACTGTATTAGTTTATGTTATCCCAATGCAATGCAAGTTATGGTTGATTTAACTTTTACTCTAGGTAGGAATATTGAATATTGTACAGGTAATTGCCATAAAGCAGATGAACAATCCTGTCCTGGACGAGTTTTCTTTATCTGTTTAGTAATAATATATCCTACTTGTTGCCACTGCCACTACTGTCAAGTTTTTTTCTTATCTTTTTCATTCCATCGTAAGACAACCTTGGGTGAGTTCGTTGTGTTTATAGTATTCATGTACGTGTGTGCATTTGTCGTTAATGTAGTATGAAAATTTTCCATTTTATTCACTTGATAGTTAATCCCATTAGACTAAGATAATTTGCATTCGAACCATGTTTCTAATATTGATTATCTGTTTAAATAAATATTAAGTTAGACTTACAGGGTACAACCTACTCGTATTTTCTCTATTCTATTAGTACATTTTTAATTTGTTGTATAAAAGCTTTAACGGCTGTAAGCATTTAGCTTTAACTTTTGAAAATTAAGTTAGTACACTAGATCATTTATTGATAATATTGCCGATTGAAGTGCAATAATGAAATTGGAGTAATGCTTTTATTATAATATTCTTTAATGCGTTGTATGTAATTTTTATAAATTGCAATAGACAGAAGTCATTTAAAAAACTCTAGATTCTATAGATGCTTGGGTATGCTCAAAGTAGAAACTCATTTAAAGAAATCAATGAAATTGAATGCTCATTTTTGCATAGACTTGGGTGTGACCACCTTATTGATAATGGGTGGTCATAATTATTGATTTAATCATCGATGTCAGGGTCACTTCCCATCATTCATTCTTTTTAAAGCGTTATATAATTTGTTCAACTAAAATTTACACAGAAATCAGAAATCTCGTAATCTGAATTAATATTGGCAACATCAAAATATAATTTATTTCTCGCTAAGAATATGCATGCAATGATTCAGTTTAAATAATTGTCAAACAATTTTTGTGCAATTTAATATGCAAATTATTTTTAAAACTGTAAGATCAAGCTGTGTTTTGATCCAATGACAACACTACCAGTGTCAATGCTTTCCCTGAAAATGAAACAAATACAAATTATCAATAAATATCCAAAAAACATTACAATCATAGTTTTTTTTACTAATTTAAATACAATTCTTACCCAACGACAACAGTTTCAGGAATGAATCCCATGCTTCGAGCATAAACCGTAGCATTCGAAGGAATACCTTCCAACTCAACGTTAGCATTCACAGTAACCTCTCCACCACCGAAGTTGGCCAAAACGACAAATCCTGAACCGTTGAAGATTCTTTAAGAAATCACAAAACAAAATAATAAAATACTCAATTAACCAAAAGCCAGAATTCTACTTTGTTAAGAATTACCTTGAGAAAGCAAAGACATCTCCAGCATTAGGGGCTTTGGTCTCTAAAGACCCATATTTCCATGCGTCAGATTTTCTCAATTCGGAAACCTTCTTGTAGATTTCCAAATGAGTTTCCTCCACTCCAGATTGTGCCTTCACGTTCAAAGTAGTATAGTTAGAATTTACTGGCAACCAGGTCGTATTTCCAGTTGAAAATCCTATTTGGGAAATTATGTTTACAATCGTAAAAAGTTTCGGAAATTAAAAATTCAAATAAACTTACCAGCATTCTTGGTATCATCCCATTGCATAGGAGTACGTTCAGGATCTCTTGTAAATTGCTCATACCTATCCGGTCCAACCTGGCATCCAGCAGGGTCCACAGTATCTTCCCAACTGATCCAAGTATCCTGCATTCCAATCTCCTCCCCATAATAAGTTACCGATGAGCCTGGTAACAAGTGAATGATCATATTGAAGGGATCAGTGACATAGTCTCCAAATCGGGCAGACACCCTGTGGTTATCATGATTTCCCACAAGCCAATTAGCAGTGTTCCCTTCAGGCATCTTGGTCATCCATTCATCAACAACATCAAGGACGCTTGATCCATTAAAGCCAGACTTGACTCTGTTGATGAATTCGAAATTGAATGGGAAATGGGCAATTGGTCTTGTGGCATTTCCGTAGTATTCGAAAAGTCCTTCCAAAGTAGGAATAGTTGCTTCAACCATCATACACCTTAATAAAAAGCATATGTTTATTGATAAAGAGAAGAAAAATAATTCAAAACTGATTATATTTGAATCAATACCTGTCCTTTCCATCAGAAAGAGAGTAAATATCGATAAGTCTTCTAAGTTCAGCCAAAGCATCTAAAACTTGTGGAAGATTATAAGTGTAAGGATGACTCCAATATCTGTACTCATCAGGAAGTGCGTCAGGAGGTCTGTCAGGATTTTCAGGTTCATCTTTGAATTCAGGATCTTCGAACATATGTGGAACCGCATCAACTCGGAAGCCATCAACACCCATATCAAGCCAGAATTTAACTGCTGCAAGGATTTCGTTCAAGACCATTGGGTTTGCGTAGTTCAGATCGGGTTGTCCAGCGACGAATTGATGGAGATAGAATTGTTCTCTTTCTTCATTCCATTCCCAGGCAGAGCCTCCAAAAACGCTTACCTTAGGTGGGGGGGGGGGAGAAAAATTAACCGATTGGTCGAAACTTATTTTTTCAAAATTATATAAGCATATATATAAGTTTATTTGCTCACCCAATTGTTGGGAGGAATTGGCTTGCCATCACCATCAACTCCCTTAGGATCTTTCCAGACGTAGTAATCAGTATAAGGGTCAACCTTCTTGATAGATTGCTGGAACCATTCATGTTCATCGCTGGAGTGATTAGGGACGAAATCCATGACAAGCTTGATATCTTTAAAATACAAAAAAATAAATACTAACTACATAAATACAAAAATATCAACAAAATAATGTAATTTAATTCGCCATGTAATTGCTGAAATGTCACAAAAACAAAACGAAAATCCTACCTCGGACTTTTAAAGCATCAGAGAGAGACTTGAAGGTAGTCATGTTTCCGAAAACGGGTTCAATATCTGTAAAGTTCGAGATATCATACCCAAAGTCCTTCATGGGGGATTTGTAAATTGGGGAAATCCATACAGCGGAGATTCCAATTTCAACAAAATGATCCAATCGAGATTCAATGCCTATACGATTTAAAATATAGGTATAATTTTTTTAATTTATTTTAAACATTTCATATATTTTTAATATCTTACCAGCCAAGTCACCAATACCATCCCCATCAGAATCCTGGTGAGATCGTGGGTAAATTTGGTAAATTATTCCTTCTTTCCACCATGGTAAAGGATCTTGTTGTTTCTTTTGTGCGATTTTTATGCTAAAAACTGAAGTTTGCAAAAGGCAAACTGCAGCAATTAATAATAGGGCAACTTTACCCATATTGATACTCCAACTATGCGAAATACTTTTAATTTTTTCTCTGCAATTCAGCAAGTATAAACGTACACGTTACCTTGCGAAGGTCTCCTTACGGAATAAAGAATAACACCAGTTTTTACTATCCCCTATTCAAAAAATGCATTATGTTAAATGTTTATCGACCTTGTTGAAAAAGGTATTGCATAAATTAATAATAATATTCAATTGATTAATAATTTACCTGTCAACTGTCTATATAATTAAAGATAAGTAAATGTTAATCTTTTCAAATAACAAGTTTATCAATAAAGCACTTATATTTATTAATGTAAATCAGATTACGATGCTCGATGCTGTTAATACCCATCCCCACTTCGAAAAATAAAAAAAAACTGAAATATTTTAATCAGTAAACGTAAAAAAATTCAACATCCAACGAGAATGTTCTACTTCATGTTTGTTTTGGAGTTAAACATTAATATGCAATTTATCTTTACTTCATTTTTATTCACTCCGCTGGAAAAATTATTGTAAATTCCAACTTGGCCAGTGGAACCCAACCCAAAACACTTCCATTAAATCAACATCACTATCTATACAAAAGCACTTAAAAAATCCTAGAATCATTTTAACATATTGTTATTCATGCAACTTTTTGTGTCACCTGCAATCAACTTAATTGGCATTGATTGACGTTTAAAAATATCTCACTATCATTTCCCATTGAAATGCTTCACCACTAGAATAAATTTGTTTACCCTATATTATTCTAATCTATAGCCTTCCGTCCAAAAATCGATTACTTAACATGCCAACCTGACACATGCAACAACTGTATTATTAACTAATTGCGTTTTAGGGAAGAAATTATCATGTGCATTTTCACATTAACTTTTCATTTTTAGGCGATGCTGTCATCAAAATATCAATAATGAATTGTACCAAAGAAAAATATACTTTATTGATACAATATTTTTCAAAAAAAAAAAAATTTTTATTTGTAGCTTGAAACAATTAAGCTTCAAAAGAATGCTTAACATTTTAAAATTCCAAAATAATACTGTGTTTGGATCCAATGACCACACTATCAGTACTGATGGTTTCCCTGTAAAACATATAAAATAGGTACTTTACAGTAATTAGAAACTTTTACAATTTTACAGAAAATTAAGTACCCCAGTAATACTTACCCAACCACAATAGTTTCAGGTGTGAATCCCATGCTTCTAGTATAAACAGTAGCATTCGAAGGGATACTTTCCAATTCAGCGCTTACATTTACGGAAACTTCTTCATTACCGAAGTTGGCCAAAACGACGAATCCAGAACCGTTAAAAATCCTTCATAACAAAATTTTAATACCAAAAAAATCTAATAGAAATTAAAAAACACAAAGCTTCAATTCGTATATACCTTGAGAAAGTAAAGACATCTCCAGCATTGGGGGCTTTGGTCTCCAAAGATCCATATTTCCATGCGTCGGATTTTCTCAATTGGGAAACTTTCTTGTAGATTTCCAAATGAGTTTCCTCCACTCCAGATTGTGCCTTCACGTTCAAAGTAGTATAGTTGGAATTGATAGGCAACCACGTTTTGTTAGCAGTTGAAAATCCTGTATAGGAAATTAATTTAAGAATATTATGGAAGATTTATGAAAAAATTGTAAAATGAAACTTACCAGCGTTTTTGGTATCATCCCATTGCATAGGAGTACGTTCAGGATCTCTTGTAAACAATTCATACCGATCTGGTCCAGCCTGACATCCAGAAGGGTCTACAGTATCTTCCCAACTGATCCAAGTATCTTGCATTCCAATTTCCTCTCCATAATAAGTTACAGATGCACCAGGTAACAAATGAATGATCATGTTGAAGGGATCTACAACGAAGTCTCCGAAACGATAAGAGACTCTTCTTTGATCGTGATTTCCTACAAGCCAATTGGCAGTGTTGCCTTCAGGCATCTTTGTAAACCATTCGTCAACAACGTCAAGGACGCTTGATCCATTAAAGCCAGACTTGACTCTGTTGATAAATTCGAAATTGAATGGGAAATGGGCAATTGGTCTTGTGGCATTTCCGTAGTATTCGAAAAGTCCTTCCAAGGTATCAATCGTTGCTTCGACCATCATGCACCTTTAAAAATCATTTTGTAAATTGTAAAAGTAAGAAAACATAATAGTAAATTATTTAAAATTATTAAATACCTATCCTTTCCATCAGAAAGAGAATAAATGTCAAGAAGTTGTCTAAATTCAGCCAAAACGTCTAAAACTTGTGGAAGATTATAAGTATAAGGATGACTCCAATATCTGTACTCGTCAGGTAGTGCTTCAGGAGGTCTGTCAGGATTTTCAGGCTCGTCTTTAAACTCAGGATCTTCAAAGAGCCAAGGAACTGCATCAACCCGGAAGCCATCCACACCCATATCAAGCCAGAATTTGATTGCAGCTAGCATTTCGTTCAAAACCTTTGGATTTGTGTAGTTCAAATCGGGTTGGCCAGCGACGAATTCATGGAGGTAGAATTGTTGTCGCTCTTCGTTCCATTCCCAGGCAGATCCTCCGAAAACGCTTACCTTATATTTCAAAGAAATCAAAATTACAAATCTTCCAGAAACTTAATTTAAAAAAAATTGGAACGCATGCATTCTAAAGAGTATATAATACCCAATTATTAGGAGGGATTGGTTTGCCATCAGCATCAATTCCCTTAGGATCTTTCCACACATAGTAATCAGTATAAGGGTCAACCTTCTTGATAGATTGCTGGAACCATTCATGCTCATCACTGGAATGATTTGGGACCAAGTCCATGACAAGTTTGATACCTTCAAAAAACAATTTTTCGTGAATGGTGCTTAATTTGAAGCATTTTTATACATATTATCTTATAGCATAAGGAAATCTCACCTCGTGCTTTCATTGCATCAGAAAGAGATTTGAAACTGGTCATATCTCCAAACATGGGATCAATATCAGTAAAATTCGCGATGTCATACCCAAAGTCCTTCATGGGAGATAGGTAAATAGGTGAAATCCATACCGCAGAGATACCAATTTCAACAAAATGGTCCAATCGAGATTCAATGCCTATTTAAAATATGAGTTAAGTTTTGTAGTTTTTAAGCTTTTCAGATATTTTTAACAACTTACCAGCCAAGTCACCAATACCATCCCCATCAGAATCTTGATGAGAACGTGGATAAATTTGGTAAATTATCCCTTCTTTCCACCATGGTAAAGGATCTTGTTGTTTCTTTTGTGCAATTTTTATGCTGAAAACTGAAGTTTGCAAAAGGCAAACTGCTGTAATTAATATAAGACAAGCTTTCCCCATATTGTTGCTTTCTTTCGGAGGTCTCCTTTCGGAATGAAGTATTCTACTATTCTACCTCAACAAATATCTATTTTCTCTTTTAAAAAAATTGCATTATATTGTAAACAATTACCAACTCAGAATAAAACGCTTTGCATATTAATATTAAATAATTTACCTGTCAGAACTGTCAACTGAACTCATAAGTTATCACTTATCACTAAAGTAAATACCTTAACGAAGTGTAATCTGCTAAATTACCAAAAGTTTATCTATATGTTCACTTCAATATTATGCATTTGTATTGTATTGCATTAGAAATGCTCCTCGAAAAACCCACAGTACTGAACAATTTAACGGTATTTGTTAAGTTAAATTGAAACTCAGTTTGGAGCACATTTATTCTTTAATTTTCTGAACCCACAAGCTTTACTAGATTTTAGTCCCTAAAATGTCAGCCATATGCAAGTGTTACGAAATATATAGTGCATTAATTAGTTTCTAAGTCTTTATCAAACAACTTGTTGCTCAAGTTCAAGTTAACTAACCTTTAATATTTGAAATGCAATCACCTGTACCAAACAAAGCCATAAAGCCAACCCACTTTCATTGTATCGAAATCACTCAAACCCAAAAATAATATTTGATGTACAATTCTCGGGCATCTCATTTGACCACGTTGCTACGTTTAATTAATTAAATTAAAACTGTGACATTCTAAAAAATATTGTTTGAAGGCATCACCTTAGAAAAATATATTTTCTTCCAATCTTTCGATGATTAATCAAATTCCTAGCCTAGAATGTAGAATCATAATTCATAAATGCATTATTTAAAATTGCTTTTATGAATTACAAAATTAAATGACAACCTGAATGCAATGAATTTTAACAATATATACTCATAATATGCTATTTATATTAACTTAACATGCATTATAAAATTAATAACTGATCAGTCAATAGAGCTCAGAAAACGTGCGACAAAAGCAAATTATTTTGATTTATTTGTAAACCATGAAATCATCAAAATAATTAAAATACATACATTGAAATATATGATGCATTAACAATACTTATTAACACAAAACTTTTAAATGCATTAATTAATTATTTTTTAAAATACAATTTTTATCATAAACAAAGGAAATATGAGAATAATGAATGAGACTGGAATTAATCATGTGCTTCATGAGGGGCATTAAAATACCCTGCATGTCTCTTCAAAGATCTCTCGAAAATGTCAAAAAATTATTCGATAACAACAATATTTCAGGCGTAATAACGGGGCATTGTGATTAATCATAATATTCATAATTTTAAATTTATCAAACGTGGATAAATCTTTCAAATTTCAAAATGTTTATTAGAAATTGAAATATTAAACAAAAACACATTTAGAGTCTGAATCATGCATATAATTAAAATAAATTACACAACAAAGGGAATATGAATGAGACCAATGAGACTGGAATCACTGGAATGGATCATGTGCTTCAAGCGGGGCATTAAAATACCCTGCAGGTCTCTTCAAAGATCTCTGGAAAAACTAAATTATTTGATAACAATATTTCAGGCATAAAAACGGGGCATCGTGATTAGTCATAATTTAAAATTATCAAACATGGATAAATCTTTCAAAATGTTTTAGAATTTGAATTAAAATTTAAAAAACAGTTAGAATCTGAATCAACATGTAATTGCAATCATTAAAATACTATGCATATAATTAAAATAAACTACATAACAATCTGGCTGGATGCGGGGCATAGTAACACCCTGAATCGAAAGTAAAAAAATTATTCATATTTCAGCTTCCAGCCTAATAATGGGGCACTGTGATACTTTAAATTATAATCAACAAACGTGAATAAATGTTTAGGAAACTTTGCTAAAAATCGAAATAAAATTAAAAAACATAATTTAAACCTAATAATTAATCATGGCACAAACGACTCAACGAGCATAAATATCTACATTTACATGCATTTAAGTACATAACACAAGCATGCATAGGAGAGCGGCAGCTTCAACAACATTGTGATGTTGTGAGAGTTGTATAATAAGTTATATAACATTACAGAATTCTGCTTTTACGAAGTAAAAGATAGTTTTTTTATTGAAGAGATTAAAAAATAAAAATTATTTGTTGGGTAAGTTGGCCAAGTTGGGTTGATGGGTTATATGTTATATCATATTGTCATATATATTGGTTTAATAATATGTAATTATCTTAAAATTTAGGCCAGACTTTCTTCAGCTTGAGGAAATATAAAATAAAAATAATAATTGTTAAATATTTTAAAGGAACAAAGGAACCTCACATGAAAATATTTCCTCAAAATCAGCAAGTGAAATTTCAAATACTTTTTCTGTCATTGTTGTTAACTCTTGGATTCTGCAAAATGGCTGCACCTGCTGGAAGACAATTGGCCACAGTTGCTGGAGGATGTTTTTGGTGTATTGAAGCTGTATATAGTATGCACAAGGGTGTTGATAAGGCCATATCGGGGTACATCGGGGGCAAAAATCCTAACCCTACGTATAAAGCTGTAAGTCCTAACCTAAATCTCCTAAACTGTAATTTGTAAAAACTGAAGTTGTGTTTGTTATTTTGCTGAAAAGGTTTGTGAGGGTACAACAGGACATGCCGAAGCGGTTCAGATAACCTTCGACCCACAAGTCGTGTCTTATGCTGATATTTTGGAAGTATTTTGGAAGGTCCATGATCCAACCACATTGAATAGACAGGTAAAAAAACAAAGTATTATTTTTGCAAACTTCAAACAAAATATCTGAGATTCTGAAATAACGATTAATTTAAATGTTTTTGATTTAATTAAATTTTAGGGCAACGATGTCGGAACGCAATATCGAAGTGCAATATTTTACCACGATGCAGAACAAAAACGAATCGCTGAATTGTCCAAAGTTGCAGCACAAGAAGCAAAACTTTATTCCGGACCTTTCGTCACAGAAATAACTGCTGCGACCACTTTCTACCCGGCTGAGGACTATCATCAACAATACTACAAAAACAACCCAAGTCAAGGTTACTGCCAAGCCGTTGTTGGACCGAAACTTAAGAAATTCAAAGAACTATTCAGAGAAAAGCTCAAGTGAGCTAAGTATAGTCAAAATTTAGCTTTGCTCAATTTATGTAAGTTGTAGGATGCTTTTTAATTCTAGTATCGTTACGAAAATTAATTTTCAAAATGTATTTTTAGAGAGGATGCCTTGAAAGAAAAAGAATCGAATTGTGTAGTTAACTAAAGTTTAACCAACACCGGAACTTTAGGGCCATTTAGCCCACATTTTAATGGGGATGGTCAATTTATTCCAAAACAAAATTTAAAAGGTGCTATCATAAAATCCTACAAATTGTGATCAGTATACTTAAGAATGCATTTTTAATTACTGTTATTGCATTTATAAACTTTAATTAATTGTAATAAAATAGCTTACGTTAGTTCCATATTACGTGTGTATTGTTGTATTTTGTTATTTTTACATTTTTCAAAGCAAAGCAAATGATCATTTTTAAACATAAATTTTTAAGAAATAAGCAAAATACCAGAAAGATTATTGTATAAACGATTATCATTACTTAAGTCTGTCTTTAAATTCAATTAGGAATAGTTTTGACATCGATCCATTAACGACACTTTCACGCTGAAGGCGAATTGGGTCAGCATCAAATTCTTTGAGTCGTTTTCCATTAGCTTTCTTCAGTTCTTTAAATAAATTTATGTTCTCCACTTTATCAACATCTGTTTTAAAACCAAAATAACGTGTATTATTACCCTTGTTCATTTTGGTCGTTTGGTTTTGTTTTAATATTTTTTAAATAGATTTTTCAAAAATTTACCTTGTAAAGCAGCCTTTGCAGCATGGAGCTCTCGGTACAAAGCAACATGATCAGGTTCCAACCCCTTCTTCCGATAATTTCCAATTTTCTTAATAACACTATAAACCTGTGAAGCAATAGCTTCCCTTAGTATATGTTTCCTCTGAAGAAAGGATGATTGATTCAGATAAATGATGTCATCATTCATAGACATTTTATCGGCAACTTTGGACGAAAATCGCTGAGCTCGATATCGCACTCGATCAGTAAGATCATAAAATCTCTGAATAACTACAACTGAAGTCAACATATCCACACAAATAATAAAAAATAGTTCACCTATCTTATCATAAATGTGATGACCTTCATCAAATCGACTATGCATAAAAAACTGGAAGGTTTTATAAGACGTATGAAGGGCCTGGGAGAAGACGTACGCCATACAAAGCCCTGCGTTATGCTTATTGTCCGTGTATAGGACACAAGCTGACATAAGACAGTGCAAGATGTTCACAGTATGCTCTATCCAACCTGCTGTCCCCACAACTTCTAAGCAGTTATAATCTCCTTTAAGTAATAGTGCTTGAAATCGTGATTGTTCAATAATGAGCTTGAAACTGGAAAGAAATTAAAAAATTAAGAAATTTAACTATTATAAGCATATTTGTAAAGTTGAATTCAAACAGTTGTTAATCCTACCTGTCAATTAATGAAATCAGGAAATTAATAATGACTCCTAGGTGAAAAATGACGCTGAATGACTTTGTAAGACATGCCCCTCGTTCCAACTTTAATTTTGCCAAGCGTTTCTTCTCTTTTTCAGCCAAATACTCTTCAGTAGGGGCTTCTTCTTCTTCCCATTCTGTAGGTTTATTGTTTTGAATCAGAAATAAATGAGCATTTTGCATTTGTTTAAGTGGATCTTGTTGTTCATCTTTTTCTTCGATGGGTAGAGAATGTTGAAAGAAATTTTTATCCTGAATCATCTGCAAAACTCGCCCAGCTTTCACTTCCGTTTGAAATTCATTAGTTTGGCCCTCAAGTTGATCTTGAAGATTGCTAAATGATTTCTTTAAATCATGATTTAAAAGAATGGAAGATTTCCGTCGACTTTTTGGTCGCGGTTGGTCAAGTTTGCTTGGATTGATCGAACTTATGTCTGGATCGAATTTCGATACTGCTACTTCTTGGTTGAAAGTGACCCCTTTGTTAGACCCCAACCTTGGATCTTCTTCGTCAGGATCCATTTTAAATAGATGAGCGAATTTTAATTTCTAAGATTTGTGCTCTTCAAAACATAATATTTTATTTTACTACTTCCAAAACTATTTATAAATGACTTGAAGTTAGTTGTTTCTAAAAAGATAAGAACAATCTTATTCCCGGAGTATACCATTGATGTCCAACTTATTATATTATATATAATATAATAAGTTGAACATCAATGGAGTATACTCACATTCTTTCAGACCAAAACCTGCAAAATCACCTTGGCATCAAGCTACACCCATTCAACTACTCTTTTACCACACCCAATTCGAAATCATAATGGAATAGAATTATAGAATCTTTCAAAATGAGAATACGAAATTAAAAAAAAATCCCAATAAGAAACTGAAAACGCATTTTTTTGTTTTTGATTCGATTAAACGTAACGTAACGGTTTTAGTTACATGCTTATAAACATTTAAATATATATGTTACATACCCTAAAAATCTCATAAGACAGAGAACCTGAGTAACAAAAATGTACAATTTTTGTCTCATCGAGTTCAACAGTTTTTATAAAAACTATAGTTATGAGTTCATAGATAGATATATGCTGGATTTATGTTGATTTATAACAGACCAGATTTTTAAAGAAAGATTATAGCAGAAAAGAAACCAAGAATTTTTACTGTCTCAACTTCACATTGACATCTCAAAATCTCAAGCCAAATCACGAAACAAAATGTTTACCAAGCCTTTTACCATTATCCTATTACAATTAAAAATTTATGAAGTGACATATTAACATTTTAAACATATTTTGCAAATACAATTATTTTAAATAAAGTACATTTTCCGAATTAAAAAACCCTTTGTTTCTAACCCATGTTACTTGATTCATTTAGATTCATTTCATAGAGAAAATTATGCAAATATGAGCACACTCTGGTGAGAAACAGTGCAAAAGTAATTTTGGCTGAGAAAATATATTTTTCCTTGAGTGAGATTGGATTGGTTTTGAGTTGGTGTTGTGCCAGACATAGAAAAGAGTGGACCGGGTAGCCTGAACTTTTCAACAAGGTGGAGTAATTTTTCTAACTAACTACTCAATAATTTTTGAAAATGTCGAAGGCAGTGTCAAGTTTGGCCACTAAGGCCCCTGAAATGGTTGCCGGTAAGTCCACCTTCTTTTTTTCATATTTTTCAAGGATCAAAAGTAGACTTAAAAGAAACATTTCAAGGCTTCAAACCTCAAGAGTTGTGCAGAATGTAGAATGTGGAAATTTTGCTAATTTTGAATTTCTGTCTGTTAAATTACAAATTATGAAGTATAACTTTCGCTTTCTCTCAAACAAAACAGTTGACAGTTTTTTAAGTTACATCATCGGTTGGGTCGACGTTAATGTATAGGGAAGTTTGATGATTTCATTTGACGTCTTCTCTAATTTTTTACAGCCTTGTTGAACCAGGCCAAACCAAAATTTGGAGTTTTTATGAAGTACGCCAAGGTAGAACTGGCACCACCCACTCCAGGTGATATTCCAAAGGCAATCGGTGGAATTCGCAACATCATGAGCTCCTTCAGAACTGGCCGTTACAAGCAACTGACCGTTAAGGTAAAATATTAAACTTGTGTATTAAAATTTAAGCAGTAAGCACATAAATTATGAATTAAATAAACTTTAATTTATTTCATTGTTGATTCTTTTCATCTTTCAGGAAGCTTGGATTAACACTTTAGTCGCTGCCGAAGTTTCCTTCTGGTTTTTCGTTGGGGAGTGTATTGGAAGACGTCATTTAGTTGGATACAAAGTCTAAATTATATTGTATTTTTAGATCAAAGTCCAAATGTTTTCAAAATCAGTTCCATTGTAAAATCGAATCAACAACAAATAATTCAAAAGCCTGTTCTAATAGTCATCTAAGGCAAGGCATGAGTTGACCATAAGTTAGTAACAACAATGTATCTTATGCCAGAGAAGAAGCAACGTGTAGAGAAAATAAATAAATAATTATGATTTATGTAAATGTATAATTCAAAAATACGTTGCTGTTATTTTTTGAAGTAGTTGATACATCAAGTAGTGACTACAAATTTAGTAATATGAAAAAATGTTTCAAAGTTTCCAATGATATTGCTTCATGCTCTACCCATATGTATGCATACATTTCTCCAACTTGGGGTTCATTAAATAATTGTGACATAAGGCGTATAGTACTTTTTACATTGCTCACAAATGTCTTTCAAATTTTACATTGTCAGTCAAAATCGGAATTTGGGCCTTTTAAAGTTAGTCAGAAAAATTAATATTTAAAAAACGAAAGAGTTGGATATTTTATTATCAGCACAGATCTTTCAGATTGAAACTTTTATTACATATATCTCATGCTTGTATAATCTTTCAAATATTATTATTGGCTTAACGGTCTTCGATTCTAGGCTTCTAGAATTACAATACGAATGAAACAGATGACATTAGGTAATTAGGTAGTCTATAAAAATGAAAAACCTCATAATGATTATTATTTACAAATAGCAGTGTAAAGTGCGTAAAGCTAATATGGAAATGTACATTTATTTTCGGTGATCACTTGATAAATTGTTTTATCACGAGAGCAACCGCAACAATTCCTCCAATAGTTATGATACATGTCCCTTTTCCAAAATAGTCTTCCCAATTCTTTTCTTCGGATAGATCCTAAAAAAGCATTATGTTTCGATTTAATGAAATTGAAACGATGCAATACTTTTTGCGATTTGTTAGAAAGGCTTCAATTTTAAGAATTCACAGATTTACCATATACTTCCATTGTAAACAGTAATGTTTAGAATTCTTTCCAGTCAGATTGTATCTTACATTACAACAACCCAAACGATTTTGAATCCCGGAAGAAGCTCTTGCAATGCAGTCCTCAATTTTTCTAGGGGTCATACCTTGGCTTTCCTCCAATAAATTGTTAATTCTACAAGGGTAATTTTGGGTGACCTCGTCAAGGGACACCGTCTCTTTAACTCCTTGCACCCAGCCCCGTTCACCAATCGGAGACACACCATCGGCCAGTCTTACACGGATGAATGAACTATCGCCAATAAACATTACAAAATGTGGTCGACCGTTAAAATCTATCTCAATAATATCTCCTCGATTTATAAATCCATATAATTCCGTAATATTCCTATACCAATATGCACTCATTATAA
>JAQFZZ010000099.1:0-33117 GCA_034696405.1 Isotoma caerulea | reverse complement strand
ATGGGTACCTTAAGGTCAGATTTTCTATTGTGTTAAGATTTTCTAAAAAAAATGCAAGCGTTTTGAATTAAGAATATGTTGAATATTAATCGTTTAAAAATATTTCAGGAGTTCGATACACCAGAAAATCTACTGAAGGACCCGAATTCCATATTTTCATCTATGGTTAGCCAAATCGGTTCGGCAGGAGAAGCTGCTTTAAGGACACTTGCGGGAAGCCATCAAATAAATGTGTGAACTTTGCTATCAATGTATGAACTAAAGCTAGAGAGCGACATATTGTACAAAACAAATTTGTATAGTAAATTAGTGATAAAGCTTTGAAAAACAATCAAACAAAAAGTATTAAAATAACTTTATTTGTACTGACATTAGAGTAATGTTGGTTTAGCTCCTCTTTCGATATACATACCCTTCACATCGATTAAACATTATTATTGTCAGATGTTATGGTATTTCTACGGAACTGATACTTTCAATGGAAATAGTTGCATTTGTTTCGGCTGAACTTTTAATAGATATGGTTGAATTCGTTTCGGCAGATATTTCGACACATTCGACAGTACTACAATGGTTATTTGCTTCATCTAATTGTTTTTCAGAATTTAAAAGTTCAGGGTTTGATATTATTAAGCCATTCTCAGGATCAGCCAAAGTCACTATAATAACTGGAGGTGGGCCACAATATCGTGGAAGATGCATTGATCCATTAGATAATCGTTTTCCACTACTTTTATTTAAATCAGCCTTTACAGCTTCTGTAATATAATACAATTTTAATCATGGATTTTATTAATTTGCCATTCCTTATTTACAAGTAATTCATAATTATATAAAATAGAATTAACTGAAATGTTTTAGCTTAATTTTACTTGATTGCGACTCCGATGCTTGAAGGTTTTTCTTGCTACGTCTTTTGAAAAGACATATTCCTATTGTGGCCTAAAACATTTCAACTGTAATAAACGAATGCAAAAAATAACTTTTTATTAATAATAATAACTTAATTCATTTTTAGTTTACCATTGAGATTAAAAGAACTACTAGTCCGCCCATGACAAGCTCAATACTTTTTGATGGCATAATTAAAATTTTTAGTACAATGAACAGACAGATAATTACAATGTGAAAGTATTACAGGAAATCGACACTATTACAAACTTCGCAACTATAAAAAGTAAAAAATACAGACTGAATCCATCCTTCTAAAATTAAAAGAAAATATTACACGAGTCCTTAATGCTTTTTATTATCTGGTTTGACTGATTTAGCGACAGACTGCCAGAAATAGGTTTGCTTGTCAGATAGCGATCTTTATGATCAGAAAATAATTACCAGAATCATTTTCATATCGATTGATATGTCACTTCAATATTATCAACCAATCAAATAATCGCATTAATGAGTTGCAGTTATGAGTATTTTTGGATTTCAGTAATTGTTTTTATACAATAACCACACACAATTATTTTGCCACCTGATAAAATTGGATTAGTGATATGTTACATACGCTTTAATATGCATAATCTTATCTTTTGATTATAAGCGGAGGGTGGATGCAACTATCTTATCATTTGTCAATCAATGAACTGAACTGAGCTACATTCTATTCTACTGTGGTGCTACTACAAATCTACTCTTCCTAATTTGCCTTTATAAACAGTTTTTTAAAGCATTGATTTGTCGAAAGCAATTTCGATTTTATTTGTCTAAAATAATTCATTCATTTTGTTACACCGAACGGTTGAAAACCACAAATTAAAAGTAAAAGCTATATTGCAATCAATTGACTATTTGTACAAGACTTTTTTTGTAATCATAGCTTAAAGAACTTGAAGTTATCCTTATTGTATTTCTTGTGTTAATTTGTTTTACTATAGAATTTTAATGTGAACATTTTGGAAGATAAATTCAATTCTTCAAAAATTAAATTATAATTTTAAAGCTATGAAAATATTCTATAGGTATACGGAAGGGAATTATTCTTGTACCTTTATTCTTATTGTGATAAGCTCTAGCTTATTATGACAATTTACGTCAAATATATATCATCTAGTATACAAGTATAGTACATATATAACCTATTATTTGTCCTCTAATTTTTATTTCCTTAAAATTTTACGCTTAAAATTTTACAGATTTAATTTTTAGTATGAATTCATTTTTATTTTCAAATACTGATAACAATAACATTTGAAATTGATTTTTCGCTAAGTATGCATAATTATGAAGTTTCACATATCATTTAGGCAAGAATTTCCTAACTGCACGACTGTACCGTGGATGATAAAACTTTTATCATAAAAGTCATTGATTTCAATTTTATTGCTACAGACATTCTTAAATTATTACGATTTTAAAGAATAAATCAATATGATTTTACTAAACTATAGCATTTAATAAAAATTATTTCATACTCGTTTGCTTGGCTTTTAAGGTGATCATCGGACGTTGACATCCATATGTAAATGAAAAAATCTTCCGTTACTTGAGTAAATATTGAATTTAATAGGTTTACACACAGGATTGTATGTCCTATTTTATATTGACTCCGACCTAACTCTCATTTTATTATCAAATAGACAATGTTTGATCACTGTACCCGCATTATGATCATATCATAATATATTTGGAATGAATGAAATATTATAGGCAATGGATTATGGATTCTTGGGAATTGAAAGATGAGGACGTGTGTCTTTTTCTAAATCTGTCGATGCTCCATTAATTCTGGCAAATAAAAATTATGTTCAGAAATGCTAATAGTGATTTGATTTTTCTTTCTGGTAACGGGATAACATACATTTTATAACATCTGGAATTTTTGAAGTTCTCAGAAATTAACTTTAAATAATTCAGTTTATGATAGTTCATAGAAGTCAATGTTTTTTAATCTTAAGTACTTGCTGCTGGCTGATGCTAGTTTTACATTTGTGAATAATAAATTAAACTAGATTTTAACCAAGAATTTCGTAACTGATCTTAATTCATGGTGTTAAAAAGGTCATGATTGTCATGGACCATTATGGCCCATGGCAGTATACGAATCAATTGATGCAATATAAAAATAGACGCGATGACGTGAACTTCCCAATCAACGATAAATTTGCTGTAAAATGTACAATGTAAATTTGATGAAGAGTTAACTCTTCATCAAATCATACATTGCAAGAGCCTGGAAAGGAAATTATGGTTTTTTGTCTGTCTGACTGAAGTGTCAGGTTGGGTTGGGCTCAAAGTCAATTCAACTCTTGAACTGCCTTGAAGATAAGAATTAGGCTGTTTCTCAGAATTTTCTTCTTTTGAACTAGAAGTTCGCGAATGCCAGTAACAAAAGATGCCTGGAGATGTGTAAATTAATGCAAAAATACTAGGGTAATTAACATTTAATAAAAATACTTGTTTGCAAAAAAATGACGTAAGGGAGAAGAACAATTTATAATCAATATATTCAATAATTGAATAATATTCATCCCGTAAAAGCAGAAACCCTGTATTATGGACAGTTGCAAACAAAGAACTTCAGCAATATTCATAAAACTTCACCAGAGGTTGCAATATCATTTACATATTGTTAAGTTTTTTTTATCCCAGTAATAAATCTAATCAAAATGAGTTAATCTTAAATTGTTGTCTCTATCCCTAATCCTAATCATTTATATAAATTGCCTAGACATTATATAGAATCTAGCCATATGCCATTTACTCTAGAATTATGCATGCGAACACGCCTTTTACTGATTACGTGCGTGCCCAAGTCGAACATACAATTTGACCATTTTACTGTCCAAAATTATGTAATGAAAATGTAGAAATCAGTAATCTTTGAAAGTGTGAATACGATTATAAAGTTGATTTATCAATGGCCACAAGCAAAATTTTTCCAGCTACAAGTCCTCAACTCTTACCAAGTAAGGGTTTTCAGTTTTCGGCTCTATCTTATATAAATGTAGTTGGTTTATTTGTCCAGATTTGCAGAACCCAAAAAGAAACTCGAAGCTCAAAGTAGTTAGCAAATAAGCTCTTCAATTTCGTATCATCTAATCCTAATCTAGACAGGACAAACTCAGTTCAGTCAAATAAAGTTTTACATTTTAGAACTATAATATACAACAATACAACTATAATACAAGTCTCGTTTCTAAAATTAATTACTATAAAGTACCATTTTTTATACCGGTCAGTTTTCCACAACGGATTTATTTTGGTCACCCACTTCCTTAACTGCGATTCAGTAAAAAGTCTCAAACAGATAGAAATTTTTTGCAAAATTTATTTATTTGCAAAAATTACATTACTCTGATCCAAGTGGACAAATCAACGGCATCACATCAATAAAGCATTATAAACATCTTAAACCAGCTTTTGCAAACCTGAAACCGTTGCCAAAAATCAGAACAAA
Organism: Isotoma caerulea; assembly: GCA_034696405.1. Classification (NCBI taxonomy): domain Eukaryota; kingdom Metazoa; phylum Arthropoda; class Collembola; order Entomobryomorpha; family Isotomidae; genus Isotoma; species Isotoma caerulea. The sequence continues at coordinate 28,715 of JAQFZZ010000099.1, read as the reverse complement.
GTCACAGCCATAGTGTAGTATTATATACGCACTTCATACACATGTGTTCATATAATACACTGCAAATACTGCAAAGTGCAAAACCATTAACTGGATGAACTTGACTTGAATGCTATTCAAGAGCTGTTTGTGTCGTCGTATCAAGCTGTCCTGCCACTGAAAGTTAAATGCCTAAGTGACAGTTGTACAAATGCAGAGAAAACCCCGAAAACACACCGAAAAGAAAATACCCGAATGCAAAGCCTTTATTTCTCAGCGGGAACCTACCCAATCCACATCCAACCTAAGTCTAATGTATTAGAGGTCTCTCCCCTATAATACACCAGCTAGCTAGTGTAAACGTAAAGAGACAAGTGCAAAACTTATTCTGGCACTTGACCATACTTTTTAACATTTTAAAGCAATCAGCTTTAGAGTTTTATTTTAAGACTGTCTTTCATTAAGAGAAAAGCGCAATAACAATACCTGACTTTGAATACTCTGTCTCTTTCGTCCTAAAATTTTCTAAAGTATTTCTCAAAGACTTTAAGTAGAAATTTTATCTTAAAATTGCAAGCCTTTGAGATAGACTTTGACTGTTACTACCGAACCGATCGACCGACTACTTTAAAGTAGGTCAATCAATTTTGGTCGGATGGACTTCCGGGAAAAGAAAGACATCCCTAATCCAAGGGAATCAGCTACAGTTTTATCGAAATTATTTTTCTTATGGATCGTTCCGTTGTTCAGGAAGGGTTCCAAAAAGGATTTAACTATTGATGATATGTACAATGTTCCCAAAGAAGATATTGCCCATAAGCTAGGTCTTCAACTTGGCAAGTGAGTCCAAAATCTTTTATATTTTATTCATGTAAGAAACCCGGCGGGTGATTTTTTACCCGTTTCAAAATTACCTACTCGTTTTTGCATTTAGAGCAGTGTTATTTTGAACCATTTTTTGAGTTACTCTTTTCTCTTTAGTGGTGCAGAAAGCGTTGAGTATTCGGTAATGACCTTCTCAGTAGTATTCTGCAGTATATAGTAGAATTTAACTGATCTTTAGAACTCTTTATTTTTTGCTGTTTTTTATATTTGAAATGAGGCAATCGGAAATGCACAATGCAAATGTAAAGAATTTACATTCGTATGAAAATAATGAATTTAGATTTATTTATTTTTTACATTACATTTTAACCCTTTGAGTTGCATAATAAGTAATAAGGATTATGGGGGTCTTTTTTGTCTTTGTAAATGATTCAAGTTTAATACCTCAAACAAAAACGAATATTTTCGAATTGTCATTCTTTCAAGAAGATAATCAGTCATCTTTTTATTTAGAACAATATTCCATTGACTTATAAAATAAAGATAACAATTACTTTCAGTATGAATGCCATGTTTTTACATATGCCTATGTTCAATTTTCATGCATGATTAAATTATTCTGAAAACTTTAAAATCTATTGATTGTAGAGAATGGGACAAAAGATGCACTATGGCGGAGCAAAAAGGAAAAAGTCCAAAATTCTACAAGGCTTTGACTGGAATTTTTGGAAAATATTACATACTTCTCGGCCTGGCTTTGCTGTTTGACGAATGTGTAATTAGGTAACACAATATTATGCTTTTTTAGCATCTAAAGGCCAAGGCTAACTTAGAATTATTTAAATGTCTGAGATCGTCTGATTTTAATTACAGGGTTGCTCAGCCAATTTTCCTTCGACTGTTAATTCGCTCATTTAGTGATAAAAGCATTACGGAATCTGAACAATACTTTTATGCCACTGGAATCTGTTTGACGTCCTTATTGCACTCTGTGATTATTCACCCATTAGCCTTTGGAATTTTACATATTGGAATGAAATGCCGTCTCTCATCCAGCTCTCTAATTTATAGAAAGGTAGTCTCATAATTTTTTTAATTACTATACTTATGTTGAGGTTTCTAATTAAGAATCATGGGTTTTGATTTTTACAGACACTGCGCCTTAGTAAGGCAGCTCAAGAGGATACTACTGTTGGCCAACTTGTGAACCTTCTCTCAAATGATGTGAATCGATTCGATATGAATCTTCTATTCATCCCGTACCTTATCATCGGACCTATTCAGACAATAATTTTTATGTATTTCTTATGGGAAGAACTTGGAATCTCTTGTGTTGCTGGGATTGGATTTGTATTTTTACTCACCCCTGTCCAATGTAAGACATAATTGATCTTCCTATCGATTGCCATTTGTGCATTTTTGTTAATTAAATAGCATTGCACACTTACAGATTATATTGGCGTACTGTCCAGAAAGCTTCGATTCAAAATAGCATTAAAAACTGATGAACGAGGACGAATACTTAATGAAATTGTGATGGCTATTAGAGTGATTAAAATGTACGCATGGGAGAAACCATTTTCGTCAATGATTAACCAAGTCCGAAAGTGAGTTTGAAATTTAAAATTCATTTCAATTTTAATTCAGTATATCAAGCTATTTCCCCAAATAATTGATTGCTGAAATTGTAATAATTTTAGAGAAGAAGTAAAAGTCCTAAGACAACGAGCCTACCTCAGATCATTCTACCTCTCGTTATTCTACTCATCCAAGAAATTAATCCCGTACCTAACATTCCTGGCCTATGTCCTCTTTGGACATACCCTTACAGCTGATAAAGTTTTTTTCGCTGTTTCAATTTTTGATGTGATAATATTCAATATGATCTCAACTTTACCGTCTGCTGCAGCTGGTTGTGGAGAGCTTATCGTAGCGATAAAACGTATTGAAGCCTTTCTTTTGCTTGAAGAGAAAAAGACTAGTAAATTTATGGACGTTGGAAAAAGTGCTTTTATTGTGGAGCAAGGAGAAAAGGAAAAATGTGTCCCGTTTATCAGAATGAATAATGCTTCTGCCAGGTAAAATCAAAATATTTAGGTATTTTATTATTCAATTTGTTTTCTAAAAAAAATAAATTACGAATTTTCAACTCAGCTGGACTGGAGACAAATTTCATTTGGAAAAATTAAACGTGGATCTCTCTGGAAATAAATTGGTTATGATTGTTGGAACCGTCGGGTCTGGAAAGGTAAGCTTGCTTTAATGTACTGAGTACTCTTTCATCTAGAATTTTAGAAACCCAGGTATGCAATTTTAACTTTATTTACAGTCGTCGTTTTTGCAAGCGCTCTTAAGGGAACTGCCAATTTCATCAGGAAAATGCTCAATCAATGGAAAAATTTCATACTCATCCCAAGACTCGTGGATCTTTGCCGGAACCGTTCGCCAAAATATTCTATTTGGGAAAGCATTTGAAGAAGACCTGTACGAAAAAATTATCGCCGTCTGTGCCTTAGAAAGTGATTTGTATCAACTTCCTCAAGGAGATGCAACTATTGTAGGAGACCGTGGTATAACCCTCAGTGGTGGCCAAAAGGCTCGTATTAATCTTGCTCGGGCTTTGTATCAAGAAGGGGATATTTATGTATTGGATGATCCACTAAGTGCTGTCGATTCTAGAGTCAGTCGACATATTTTTGATAAATGTGTTAAGAGGTACCTTTACGGTAGTTTGAGAATTTTAGTGACTCATCAGCTCCAGTACTTACCCCATGCGGATCATGTCATCGTTATGCATAAGGTAAATTGTTTATAATCAAAGGTTTTTTATTGAACGATCCAAAAATGCAAAAATATACTATATAAAATATATTTTCAGGGACAAATTTTAGCTCAAGGGACTCACTCAGAGCTGGTGGAACAAGGCATCGACTTCATTAAACTGATAACAACTGAAGTTGAAGAGGATCTGTACAAACGAGCTAGTATTACAAAAATGCTATCGGTAAACCACCGTTTTATAAATTGCTATCCAAGAAATCTGAAACAATATGTAAATACCAACATAAATATGCAAATTAATGATAGATGGAAGAAGAAATAAAAAAGGAAGTGGAAATCAGGGAACAGCAAGAAGAGAAAATGGCAGCTGGAGGAGTTTCCTTTAACACTTATTGGGAGTACTTACGGTCTGGTGATTCTCTTTGTGGCATGTTTCTTGTGTTTTTTGGATTCGTAATTTCACAAGCTTTGTATACTGCTTCGGATTATTGGCTTTCTCGCTGGTGAGATTATTATTTAGTTGTGTATGTTTATTAAAATGGAAATCATATTTAATTCAAAGTTTGGACTACCATAATTGTAAATTTATAGGACAAATGAAGAAGAAGCTTATGCAACTTCTTCCAAAAAAGTAACTTTAACAATGCCAACAAATGAAAATCTTACTGAAACGGATGGGGAAAATATGACGCAGGTTTCGCCAATGCCATATGTATTTGATTATTTAAAAGCCAGCATTAATTATACTACGGATGAGATGCGCTTTCAACCTGTTGAGGATGGAATTCTATATCTGGGACAATACTATTATATTTTAGTTTATAGTATTCTTGTGGCATCCATAGTCTTGGCCACTAATATCAATAGTGCTTACTTTTTCAACTATAGCATGCGAATTTGTATTAATATACATAATAGAATGTTTGGAAGCCTTGTTCGTGCACCTGCGAAATTCTTTGATGATAATCCCTCAGGTAAGTTTGTACTGATACACTGATGAAAAACATAAAGTGATTTGAGATTCAAGTTTTGATTTAAATTCTTCAACAGGTCGAGTAATGAATCGATTTACGAAAGATCTTTGCCCCATGGATGAGTCGCTACCTTCAGCTTTTTATGACGTTATAACAATCTTTCTTGTTATGATGGGAGTTATCGTCGTTGTCATCTTTTCTAATTATTTAATCGTCATCCCGAGTATTTTGATCGTAATTGCATTATGGCTTATCCGGAGATTTTACATTCAAACTGCTAGAGATGTTAAGCGAATCGAAGCGATAAGTAAGTTCAGAGATACTATTTGTTATTTTACCCTGTAGTTTAAATTTCAAATGGTATCTTAAATATTTTTTTAATCAAAATTTGATATTTTCAGCTCGAAGCCCATTGTTTACTCATATAACGGCATCTATACAAGGACTTGTGACAGTTAGGGCTTTAGGAGCCCAACAAATTTTAATTCAACAGTTTGATGGACATCAGGTTGGGAAAGTTATGATAACAAAAAGTAGTTCATAATTGAATTACTTAAAATAAATGATCTAATTAAAATTACGATGTTAATTCCAGGATATTCATTCAGCAGCCTGGTTCCTATTCATTTCAACCAATCGCTGGTTTGGAATTTGGTTGGAAATGATCTCTGTTGTATTTCTGACTATTGTTACTTTCGGATTTTTGGTGATGGAAGGCAGTAAGTTAATCATTATAAAAAGTGTATGTTTTAAAAATAAGATAATTCCCTTTCATGGATTTAGTGTTTTTGTTTCAGCAACCAAAAGTGGATTCGTTGGTTTAGCGATCTCATCTGTTCTTAGCGTAACCTTTAAATTCCAATGGGGAATGCGTCAAAGTGCAGCTATGGAAAATTTCATGACTTCCGTAGAGAGGTGCCTTGAATATGTCAAAATATTGCCGGAAGCTCCCTTGGAATCTAATCCAAGTAAGTCTTCGATAACATCGTTTCCCCATTGTATATTATTATCCTTTAGTCTTCAATGGAAGCAAACTTGCATCTTTTTCTTAGAGAAAAAACCTCAAGAGGATTGGCCACAACAAGGAGGAATCAAGTTTGATAAAGTAACGCTCTCATATGAAGATAGAGAAGTTTTAAAAAACCTAACGTTTGAAATCATGCCCAAAGAAAAAATTGGGATTGTTGGAAGAACCGGTGCTGGAAAGAGTTCCATCATCACAGCACTTTTCCGAATGACGGAATCTTCTGGAGATATTTATATCGATGGAATCCGAACATCTGGAATAGGACTGCATGACCTTCGTAAAGTCATATCCATTATCCCTCAAGACCCTTTCTTATTTTCTGGGTCGGTAAGATATAACTTAGACCCTTTTGAACAGTTTGATGATGCACAACTTTGGAATGCGTTGGAAGAGGTAATTCTACATTTGAAAATGAAAGAATTGGCTATACGAGTATAAGATTGATATAGATGGATGACTGTCTTTTTTAGGTGGATTTGAAACATTCAATTCCAGCCCTAGACATGAAAGTCAATGATGGAGGAAGTAATTTCAGTCTTGGCCAAAGGCAACTTGTATGCCTCGCAAGAGCTATTCTACGCAAGAATAAAATCATTGTGATGGATGAAGCTACGGCCAATGTTGACCCTACGTAAGATATTTCTAATCATTCAGTGATTTGTCAAATCAAGATTGCAACAACTAATTAAATAACAATTAATATATTTTTAGAACGGACGAATTCATTCAAAAAACGATCAGAAGGAAGTTTGCTGACTGCACAATAATAACAATAGCACATAGATTACACAGTGTTATGGACTGTGATAAAATATTGGTCTTGGACAATGGAACTCTAAAAGTTTGTGTAGCTTTTTTAAAATAGTACCTATTTTAATTTGAAATCTTTTCATGTAATTTTGTGTTATTAAATAGGAATATGACCATCCCCATGTCCTTTTCGAAGATCCCCAGAGCGTGTTATCATCTATGGCACGTCATACTGGAAAATCCAGTACGGCATATCTCAAAAGCATAGCTGCCACGGTAAGTTTTCTATAAAATATACAATGAACCCTTTTCTAAATTACTAAATCGAACTTATCACCTTTATTCTAGGCCTACAGAAAAAAAGCATCTGGAAGTATAACTTCAATAACATAGTTGATTACGTTTTTTACGTTGCGCACAATTACTTGCTCAACTGCATTGTTGAAATTTCGAAACCACATACAGTCAACTCATAATGATGAACCGCCCTACATTTTTGTATGTTCAAGGAGCAACAAGAATGAAAACGTGAAATGACGGCCTTACGGATATTCTCGCCTTTCTTGTACAAGTCACAAGTAAAAAAGTACCTAATTAATACTTTGTTTATAGACTCAATTGATTGTGATATTATGCAACATTAAGACCTATAATTTTTGTTGACATTATAATATTTCATGACGTTTCAATTAAGTTTGAGATATTTAGCTATTTAATTTAAAATTAATTTAAGATTATTTTTTTTCGTTGAAATTGGTGTATTTTACTAATAAAATAAAGTATGTTTTTGAAACTGATGTATCAAATAAACTTTTTAAAAACGAATACTACTTAAATTCGTCATGAAGAATTTATTCAGTCATTCGACTGTTTCAAAATACATAATCAATCCCCTAGTTTAATACGTACAACTATACAACGAAATATGGATAACGGATAACTAAATAACTTAAATTGCAAAATATGTTGGTAAATACGTTGTCAAATGGTGAATAAACAAATCAACGAACTTCTTCAAACTCTTGAATCTTAAAACAAAAGACATAGCAAACACAAAACGAAAGTGACAGAAATAGGAGTGGTTTGAAGAGGTAAAGGGAAATTAATAGTAACGTAGATAAAAATCGACAACGAAAGAAATAGGAGTCGTTTTAAGGGGTGGTTGGAAAAAAGTACTACATAGTACCGAATTGCAGAAAAACCTCTAAAACAAATTCATTATTTACCAACGAGGTACAAGAAAACGTAATATGCAGCTCAATTTAAGTAGGGAACGCATTCAAATCCGGTTTATAATTGAGAAAAATCCTGCTGATAGAGTTATTGATTGGCGCAGTCAAATCGGTTGTTTTCATTTCTTCATCTGTCATGCCCATTTTCAGTATTTGCAAACACAACAAATGATATGTACCCTCAACAGTGGGATACCGATCAGGATCATAAATGTAGAATGCAGTATTGTTCATGGTGTTTATAACCTCAATAAAATTGGGTTTCGGTAGAGTTGGATCTTCCTTGAACGTATCAGTATAAACTTCAAAGAAATATCCATACTCCTTCAGCAATTCTTGACATTTTTCCAATGCACTTGTGAAATCTTCTTTTGACGCTGCAGTCTCTGGATTTAAGTAGTAGGCATTTAGAAATATGGGGTAGTACTTTCCCAGCTCTGAAACCAATTTCTCAGATTCCATTCCGAACTTTTTGCAGTCTTCACACATCATCAAATAAGCCTTTTCAGGGCGTTTGTATGAATCATCCGTTGCTGTTGCAGCTTTATTTTGATTTATTGAATGAAAAGTAATCTCGAATATTTTGCCGCAAGCCCGGTGCAAGTTGTGTTTACCCCATAGAAGATATTTTCGTACGTTTTCAATGCTTTTGGCAAAGTGATGCATCAAAGTAAACGCTTGCTTTTCCAATGATATCATGACGTTGATAAATGCCAAAAGCTGTCCACGATCTTTTGCCTTCAGGTAGCATACTTGACTTTTCATTTCGGTCATCTGACGCACAATATTTTTCTTGTAGATGAAAGCCTGTAAATATAAAAAATCGAAATCAATATGGATTATTGTATAGAGAATGTAAGTTTCCAAAATGAAGAACAGCAAAGTCTTAGAGCATACCAAGTACACATGTCTTCGCAAATTCAAAGTCCTAGAAAGGTTTTCATCCAAAAGCATTTCCAAAGTCCACTTATCATCTTCCCAAGGCTGACCGCAGAGGTGCTCTACATCACACTCGTTGATGCTCAGGCGGTCATTGAAGATTAAATAATCGTTCAAATCACTTTGTATCATTTGGTACAGCTGATAAAGTTCTCCAATTTTGCTGATTAGCTCCTCTTTACCCTAATAATGAAAAAGTAATTAAAGAATCTGTTTGACTAACTCACAATATTGCATTTTCTTTGATTTCATACCTTCAACATTTTTTTGCAAATCTTTGATTTGCCTTTTCTGATGTTGTCGCAATCGATTTTGAAAACTTGAACCATTCCACCCATTTGGACTTGCACGAGAACTTTTCGCTGAACTCTGCTATGACCTTTTCCATCTTGACCTTGATCAATGCACTCTTCTTCCACGGTTCCGATGATTCTGACCTTTTCCAGTAATAATGATTTTTTTATTCTTACTTTCTCGTAACGTTTATTCAGTTCGCCATTAAAGCTGTTTTCTTGAAAAACTTGTAAGGCACGCTTCTCTCCTTTCCCTCCATCAATGTCAAAGCATTTGTTAGCGGGCTTCTCCTTCGAATCACTGTCGCTATTCTGATTTGACATACCATCAGTTTGCACAGCATCAGCACCTGCTTGCAAATTACTCTGTCTGCTGTCATTTTCCAGATAATCCAGAAGCACAGTTTCGTCCAAACTGTCAAGTTTGATTTCGCAGAGTAGTTCGTTCTCCTCGTTTTGCAATTCCTCCAACTCTTTAGGACTATCTTCATTCTGCGTGCAAATATTATTGTAAACAATTCTGTCGGAATGCCGACGACGCTTTTGGGTTTCCTTCCTTGCGGCTGCGAAGAGTTCTGAATCTGATTGCTCGTGTGTTTGCGTACACGCGACAGATGTGAGTCCATTTTCTTTATCGGGATATATCATTTGCATATCCTTGCCCTCTCGCTCTACTCGAAGTAAAGCTGATCCTCCAATAGATCCATCAATTCCAGCCAACGTTCGATTCAATTCTTCAGTGTGACGTTCAAGGTGCTTTTCAAGTATTTTAGTCGTCTCTTCGATTTTCTTCATCTCTTGTTTTCTTTGTTTCTTGCTCTGTCTTCTGGTTGCGTGATCATTTGCCTTTTCTGTCTCATGACATCCTCCTTTGTCAGAACACCTGAAACACAGAGAATATACAGTTTAATTAATAACTCTGCGTTGATTGTTTGTCATCTTATTCATTACGTCGTTTACGACTATTAAACTGTGCCGTATCAGTACCGTACTTTTCTCTGTTGATCAGTGATGCACCTTTACGATTAGATTTAAAGTATTGTACTGAAAGCAGTTGGCAGTGTAAAGCAAGTATATAGCAAAAATTATGTTCTTACACAAATGTTGAAGACACTGGGCAATGACAATGTATTAAAGTCTACATACAACATTAACTGCATTCTCATACAACAAGCAGTAAAAAATTCCAAATTTCAAATTCCATAATTAGCATAACTTTTTAAGAAAAAGATAAGGACCCCTTCCCTTCTTTCACAAAAGTCAAAAGTAGTCCCTAATGGTAATACCTTAAACCATAACAAAATAGAAAACACAACTATGACAAATATTCATAAAATACAAGCTAATTCAAAAAAGGTACTTACTCTAAGCTACAACCATTGCATGATGGACTCAATTCCGTAGATGAAGCGGTTGATGTCGACGGCTCAGTTGAAGTTGCAGTGAGTGGGACAGGTACACGAGGTGCATTGTTATTCAACTGTAATCCTCCACCAGCACTTGGACATCCTTCGGTTAGGCAACAATTCCCTCTATGTTTACCAATTTTGGTCCTCCCAGTGGTACCCGTTGCAGATGACGGTTTATTGTGATGAGGACAAAGGCATTGGCCACCAGGATTTGAACATTTATGGTGTTTATTAGCTTTCTTGGACTTCCCACGAGCCATTAGTGTTATTGTGTATTGATCAAATTCAAAATTGAATTTAAATTGTATCTCCAACAATTTGGTTAGTATCCACGCCCACAGAACTCAGCATTTAATAAATTCTCAATTCAATTCAAAAATCTTCCTAAAATGAAAAAAACCAATACCAAAATTAATGCACCATCACAGATTACACCTATTTGTAATACTGCAAAGCAAAATCTGTAGCAGTATGTGATGTAAACTGCTGTACATACAACGTATTTCCGTGAAAAGTCAAATTATAATCACACAACAAAATTTACTAACATATTTTTCAAAATTTTCAGTTGAAAACGATTCATAAGATATAACTAACTAAGGTTAACTAAGGATAACCGTCGCATTTTTTCGAAATCGAAAGGTTTTGAAAGTGCAAAAACAAAGAATGAAAACTTACCCAGTTCCTTGGAGGAACGCACGCCGTACTGTAGTTGTAAAGAGTGCCGTCCGTTTTCTGTCTTGAGTCTTGAGTGAGAATGGGAGGGAAGTCACATTAACACGTACGTAAAAGAAGTGCAATTGCAAATTGATTGACAGTGCAGGCAGAGCATGGGCACAGTCTTGTAACACATAACCCCATTTATTTGGGGCATTGCGATACTATTTTGCAAAATGATTAAGCGAACGCTTTGCGCTTTGTGACCGTGACATAAAGGAAGTCTAACTGGTGCAATTCTGCAAACACAAATGATACAACGGAAGTTTTGTTTTCTATTTAAATTATATCATTTGTAACTAATCCGATTAATTATTTTTGTCCATTAGGATATTGAGATCGAGATGCACCTAAAACTATTAAAAACTCAACTGGCTTTGACGATCTTTATTGTTTCCGTAGCTGTATGTTATTCACTTGGAGAGAATGAAGATAAGAAAGTGGAAAACAAATCCGATTTCCAACCAGAAACAGATAGAAGAAATGTTGAAATTACTAAACTTAAGCGTTCCAGTATAAAAGGTGACGAAACCCTGGAAGATCTTGATTTATATATTAGCAACGAAAGGCGTTATAATCGTGTTTGTGGTAAGTAATCATGTAGTAATTTTTATTATTTATAAATTATAAAGCTAATGCGATTAACGTCTAACTTTAGAATTTTATTATTCCCATATCATGTAGCAGAATTTGAGGATTGCTATGTATCAAACACCCGAGGGCTGGAATGCGTAGGTACAGGCGGAAATAAAAAATGCATTTGTGTAGAATATCAGGGAGTTCGGTTGCGATGGTCTGAGAAAAGGAACGTTTGTCTTGGAGTTAAGGGTCATCATTGTGTATCAAATAAGCAATGCTACAGTAACAAATGTATCGGAGATGCTAGGACAGAAGTTAGAGTTTGCGCTCGTGCCCATATAAATGAAGTTTCAAAATCGGCCCTTGTGACTACATTGATTTTATTATTTATTTATATTAATAGTTAATAGTCGTATGGAGTAGTAATTCCAATAATAATTTTTTTAACCACCAACGTATTTTAAGTGTTTAATAATATTTTAGAACAAATCATTGCCAAGAGTTCATTTTATTTTATCTAACATTTGTGTCTGTGAAGCGGTTAAAAATAGTTATGATTCCAAAAATATTGTACTAACTCCGGTAGGTTACGATTACGATGCAAAAAGAGGCGATTTTGTAACTTTGCAACTTAAAAAATATTGAATTTTCATCAAAAAGTATAATTCTACTAGAAAAGTCACCATTTTCTGTGTTGCATTTATATGAATAAATGAATTTCGTTTTTATATGGTTTTATTTAAGTTCTCACGATCAGTGATAAAGTTTAAATATTTAGTTTGGAAATAAAGTGCTCGAATAAAAAAGAAAATAAAATGAGTGAAATGGAAATTTTTTTTAATATGCAGTTAATGACTTATGGACTTAGAATATAAGCTATTTGGGGCAGTATGAGATAGACCAGACTGAGGACGCTTTTTGGGTTCTATTTCGTATTCGTATTCATTAATTCAGTTCAGCAGTTCAGTCAGAAAGTTATGCAGTACGTTTTTATGGACCTAGTCGGTGTTTATATGGATTAATTACGAATTATAAAACTAATTAGAAGGACAAGGAAGCTGTTTGAGGGCTTGTCGACTATATCCTACAATCGAGATCGAGCTTTGCGAGCGTTTTGGGGGCATATTGAGAACTGGGATGGATTTTTGACTTCGATAGGATTCGTACATTTGGTGTTTCTTGACGGTGGAAATACATCTTGAGAGCCATACCCCTGAGACCGTTTTGGAAACACCGTAATAAAATTTTACCACTTTAACAAAATCTTTTATCGTTTTTACTATATAGCAGGCAAAAATTTTATAAATGTAAGTAGCTAAAATTCATCAATTGATGATCTTGTATGACTATTCATGGATGGGACGAAAATCTCGCGTCAAGTTTCAATGGGAAGTGTCCTAACCTTAGAAGTTAGGAATCCTCGTCGCTATCGTTCGAAAGATCTTGGAGTAAATGATGTTTCTATGACGGAGAGGAAATGAAAGGTGAAGTAAGAAAATTATAATTGAAATATACTATTTTACTTCTCGCGATATCTTCATCTCAAACCGTTTCTGTTTACATTTTGTCTTTTTCGTCGATAACCTTAAAAACTTCATATTTTTGAACAATAATGAGTGAACTTGACCAGTCCTTTTTTGTCCCAGTGAGTTATCCTGACCTTGTCGCGCTAAGAAGTTATGGCTGTCCAACTGTAAAACATCGTCAGCCAAGATACGATTTTACTCGGGAGTTCTTCTGTCAAAAATGGGGTGACAGTTTCAAGTGCATCTGCCCTCCTCCAAACCCCAAGGGTGCGGAGCCAATCCGACCTCGATTCCGGTTTCAGGGCGTTGGGAGTGAAGTCAAAAGTTTCGATTACTTTTCAGCGCTTCCCTTGAGACCTGAAGGAAGATATCTTGGAATGAAACCCAAACTTAGCATGGCCGAGAAAAAAGGCTTGGTACTAATTGACAATTAATACCAATACTGTATGAATGACTATTTGATTTTGATATGTTCTTTATAAGGAATATCCGGAAAAAGTTTCACAACGGGAGTTACCATTCAGTTCTCTATGCCCAGATGGTACAGCTTTTAAAGCTGATTTATTTTCCGTGAGTAAATTCTCTAAATTCATTGAAATGAATAATAAGATGGGAATTCTGAAATGCTTAACCAGGAAGGATTGAATAATTTTTGTAACGAATGACTGAATGTACTGTATTATTAGGGTGATTCCGTATGCGGAGCATGTGTTCCCACAGACCCTTCGTCAGGAAAAGCTCCAATTGTCTGCGATGACTTTCCAGGATATGACATCTCATCCAACCTTCCCTTCAGGGTATGCATTGGTGAAGTTCCTTCTGGACCACCAAAAATAAGAATTCGTAGTGGAGCCGAACGCTGCCTTCAACCTTCTCGATACCGAGATATTAGCTCGGTGTACAAATTGAACTTTCATGACTTTTTCAAGACGTATGATAAGTTTTAATTTAAGAATATATAAAGATCTAAGGCTTATGAATATTTTGATTCATTTCTATTCCAAATTCTATCCTTTACATCTGCAGAAAAACTCCCAAAGAGCTATCATTATATCGAAGTCCCCTGGCAATAGATAAGCGCAGACCCAGATCAACTATCCCAGTCAAATCCAACGATGGAATTGCTATCGGAGTCAACAGTGGACCACTATACGTCAATGCTCAACACGTACAGTGGAAATCATACGGCAAGCGTAGTCCACCTTGCTTGAACAAGGGACCAGATTTCCAAGTAATCGTTCCTGGACCAATCACCATTCCCACAGATTACTGCTACTAACGTTTCTTAAATTTCTATGTCAAATTTCAAGTTTCATTTAATATAGATGTATCTATTTTGTAACGTCATGTACTAATGTAATATGTAATAATTCAAAATCTTATTTTGTGAAAACTAAATCATCTTAATGAAGCCGTGCGTATATAAAAGTCTTTTGTTTCGTATTAAAATACTCCACTAGACGACAATTAAAGTTAATCAAAGAAATTAAGTTATTATTATATGACCAAGGACCGATGTGAATAACATAAAAAATGGCATTCATATACCAACAAAATCATCGTCAAGAATCAAGACAGAAGTTAATAGTGTAATTATAAATGTAAATGTAAATGGCAAAAAAATTGACAGTGAATTTATGGTGATATCCTCAACCCCGACCATAGTGGTTTCACCACCGACGCTACGACCGTAGTGAACAATGATGTGTTTTCATAGGCTCAATTTCATTGTTGTATTGCAAATTGATTGCAAAATTGCATTAATTTTGCATTTGAAGCTAGTTTCCCTGTCTCACTTGGCCCCATTTGTTTCGCTAAGAGTGCGTAGAAAAAATATGCAATGTGATTCATCCTACCGCTCCAATCTAAATCGTAACAAAATTCTTCCAGTAAAGTTTTTACTTCTTCCTATAGATACTTATACTTACTTGATACTATTATAATTATAAAAGTAGTCAGTCAGTGCTGGCAAAACAATTCAGTCAGTCATCAGTGTCAGTATACTCACTCATGGTATACTCTGTTGTGTACTATAAATTAAAGAATTTTCAATAATTACTATAAGTATTTTGTTTTTTACTTCTTGTGTGCGTGCTACGTCACATTCCCACGTTAACTTACTGGAGTCCTTGCCTGGAGTGAGTGAGGTAATCCATAATCTGTACACTGTAATCAGGTAATATCAATCTAAAAGTCGGATAAATCCAAACGATTATTATTCATCATTGGCATTGTAATTTGTAACAGTCTAGAAGAGTCATTAATTTAAACTGCTGCGAACTGACTCAATTTGGAATTCAACTTTCAAGTAAAAAGATTGAAGGTCTTATAAATTTTCTTTATTCTTTAATTATATTATATTCAGTCAATCGAACGAAGACGACGAAGAGCAAAGTGCAGAGCACAAAGGTGAAAGACCAAGTTCTAAGAAATAGGTAAACCGAGAAAGAATCGAAATATTGAAACACAGTCAGGAGCAGAACACAAAACACAAAAACGGACGGGACCATGTCTTCAGATGATGTACTGACTACCTTGAAGATTTTAATTATTGGCCAATCAGGCGTAGGAAAGAGTAGGTAAGGAAAATCCTGAATAAGGAAAGAATGTCTTATTTAACTTGTGTGTTAATTGTAAGTAACATTCGAATTGATGTTTTTATCTTTCGTTTAGTTTACTTTTGCGTTTTACTGATGACATTTTCGACCCTGATCAGCCAGCAACGATTGGTGTGGATTTTAAAGTAAAGACCTTGGATGTAGATGGTAATTTGGTTAAATTAGCTATCTGGGATACTGCTGGACAAGAACGATTCCGAACCTTGACCCCAAGTTATTACAGAGGAGCACAAGGAGCAATTCTCGTGTATGATGTGTCGTCCCGATCTTCCTTTGAACGACTTGAACCTTGGCTTCAGGAACTTAATACCTATGCCACGAAGAGTAACATTGTCAAGATGCTTGTAGGAAATAAAATTGATAAGGTATGACGTAAGAGTGTTTGTGATTGATTAGAGTGTGTTGGAAGTAAATTGTGAGACTAATGGTGTGTTTTAATTTTTAATAGGATCGAGCTGTAAGTCGAGATGAAGGGTTACAATTTGCTCGCCGTCATTCGATGTTGTTTATCGAAGCAAGTGCTAAGTCTAAGGAAGGTGTACAATGTGCCTTTGAAGAACTAGTGCAAAAAGTAATTCAAACTCCTGGCCTTTGGGAATCAGACCATAGAGGTACTGGGTTCTCTCTTCAGGATCGCTCTAATGATGAGGCTGCAGGTTCATGGTGCAGCTGTTAAGTCAACTTATCGCTGAAGAACTTAATGTTTGCAGTGAACTATCTAATACGGAAGACGGAATCATACAATTAGTTACCCCGATGTTATTCAAACCGAAATCAGCAGACCGAGAGAAAATACAGCTATATATTTGATTTAGTTTGCAATGGACTAATAACATAAGTTAACTCTATGCATGTACATACGTGTGCACACTTTACTGTGATCTGTCGAATATTTTTCTAGCGTCTTGAGAAATGTCGAATAGTGTAGTCTTAACATTTTCAAAGTACGCTACACATACTGGATCCCACGAATCGCATCGATCGATGTTACCCTTCTTTTCTAATCTACTCGCGGATATTGCGTATTTTCAACTTTTCTTACACGTAGAAAAAATAGAAATGTTTAATTTGTAACGTGTTTAATATTAATATATGCGATGGCTCTTAAAATTATGTATTACGAGTCTTAACGAGTTTATAATGTAGCTTAAATGAAGCATAATTCTTTATGGAAGTAATGATTTATGTAATCTTAATTCATTCAAATTCTGAAGAAAGCTTGTTTCCAATTCCAACATTTAATTAAAGTTTGCTTGTGGATTTAGATATGAAGATTGATTCTATTATGTGACGGAAGTATTCATATTTGTAAATAAGTTGTGGACATTATTAACATTGCAACTTTTTTCAATTTTGTCATTTAACCTGTCTGCTATAAGCTTCGTCTATCGATTGCCCAATGTGCTTATGATTTTTTTCTATTCAACTGGTAATTTATCCAAGTCCATATGCTTGAAAGTTGTGACAGTGACATTGTATTGAGTGCTAGTGATCAACAATAAGCAAATCTATACCATGTAATCATCATTAATTGTATGTTTAACATTTAACTAGGCGAATGTAACGTTCCAAAGTACATATTGAATTCAGATCAGGACTATGTTGCGCTAGTCTTAATTATAATTATCTCATTTGTTGTATTATACTGAAAGCTTTATGATTGGTAATGATTATAACTAAAATTTAATATAAAATGTAAGTCAAGTTTCAAAATTGTTTTAATACAAACGTAAGTAAGTAAATAATTATATAAGGTAAAGTGTAAAAGATAATAACAAAACGATGGATGGTTTCAATTTTAAGTAAGACTGTACTAATTTACAAAAATAAAAATAGAATTTAACTCTGAAATCTACGAACAAAAGCTCAAGGATTTATTCATCTTATTTTGACCAAAATATAATGTATACCATGATATCATTTAGTATGCTTTAACCATTTAAATGTCTTCTTGTTGTCTAAATATTCAAAAATAAATCTTGACCCTTCCTCCCGTGAAACTTACCACACTATATGTCTATGCTTACCACTTACCTAGGGCAACTTTAAATTTTAATATCAAGATAAATCTTTTAATTTAATTTAATCAAGCACATTTACAATCTCAGACACTACTAGTATATCAGTTTACAATTTGCATACCTTTCTCATTGTCTGCTTAATATTAAATCTGATATTGATTATTGACGCATCTTGAGTCCTCCAATTATGGACCTGACCGTGGTCAACTTTTTCAAATTTGACAATCATGATTTGCATTCTTGTCAACTTTGTGATAAAAACATGGGATGGGTCATGGGCGATGAGACGCATATATTATTATGTTTTTAGTATTTGACCTGCAGTGCACAGAAGTGAACCACCATCACCAAAACCAGAAGAAATGTTATCATTAAAAACTACGAGCATGCCAAGGAGACGTAAAACGGCATGGGCATGACGGTGAGTAATCATTATGTGGCATGGCTCATGTCATTTACTGTGAAACTATACACGGTGTCTGTGCTCACCAAAAAGCTACTGTTTTTATTTTCCTATGCAAAAACATTAAAGATCCTTTGTCCTGTCTTTAAAAATCTGTTTAAAACCCTTTTGTTTAAATTATAATTCGAAAATTTGACATTTTGAATCGATCCAAACCTCATACATTGAATGCATCCGAAAATCCCGTGTTTCCAATTCCAGTATGCAGTATATCCCTACCCATCATCATCATGTCCATGTTCCCAATTCCATGCGAATCATTATGTTCAATTTGCACAAAGCATTCTAGACATAGACAAGCCATTTAAAATTTGCAATTAATGTAACTGATATCATTTACATACGTACACGACGGATTTTTGCACAAATCTTCTAAATGTTGGACTTAACTTTAGTTAAGAGTTAAAAATTTTTAGGCGAAGTTTTCAGGCGGTAAGAAGTTTCATTTTCAGCTGGTGGTGGTTCTTGGACTTGGGAACGTGGATTTATGACCAAGGAAGCGTTTTGCCATGTACAATCTCCTAGTATTGAAGAGGCATAAGAATGGAGCATACTGGGATTTTTGGCCGGCCATCGGAGCAGAGGATCCAATCCGTCCTGAATCCTCGTTTTTACTCATCTCCCTTGGGCTGGTCTACATCCCCTTTTATGAAAACTAGGCAAATTTCATCTTCCCAGAGGCAACCCTTTCACATTGATGGTTAAAAAATGAATTGCCTTACAGGCAAGCCAAACCCAAAGCCTAGCCACTTCCACTTCCAGTATGTAAAAGACAAGTTTGCTGGTGGCTGCTACGGGCAAAACAAGAGGCAAGGTTGAGGAAGGTTTTGCTGGTGGATAAATCTGCCTGCCAGGCTTCTAGAATAATATTAGATTTTAGATGAAGAAAAGTCAGGAATCATGGGCGTGGGAGAATATTTCTTGCTCACGCCCCATACAACAAGACATTTAGGATCATTCATATTTCATCAAACAATTTATGTATGAAGCAGAATTACTTTTATTCTATGCAAAAATATGGCATAAATGACAAGACTTGGAATTTAAATTCTGGAGAATAGGGTAGCTGAACAATTTATAAACTTTCCATTTTATACCGAACTGTACGTTTGAATATAAAATTAAAATATTACATGCATGAATTTTTACAGGATCTTTGTTATCTTTTTAATCAAGGAATTACATGTCAGATAAAAATGTGAAGCATAGAAACTTTAGCTTTAAAAATACTTGTGTGGCAAAGGCCCATTGACCCAATCTAAAACTGTACCATCTTCCCAAACATAGCCACCTCTAGGTTCCTTAACATTGGGAGGTAGCAAGGCAGCCCAAACAGGAGCCTTAGCCCCTTCCGATGCAGGTTTCTGTCCTTTGTGACTTGACATTTCGGTATCAAGGTAACCTGGATGAACACCGTTGACGACAATGTCATCGTTAGGACGGTTCTTGTCAAGTTGACGTTGTTGTACACGTACTAAAGCTGTGACAACTACTTTAGAAACTCCATAGGCTGTGTTCGGCCATCCATCTTCTAAATGCTTTCCTTCTGCGGTTAACCTGTAAGATAAAATTCATTAAATTATAGTGATCATAGTTTATTTTGGAAATCGAGGTATTATTTATTAGTTTTTTTTGCGAGTAATTTTTTTTTACCGAACAAAAGACTTCACAATATCAACCAATCCTTCTTGTGTCAAATTAAATGAAGACAGCCTGTTTCGTAATTTAGTTGCTTCTGGTTCTTTTCCATTGATTCGTGTCAAGTGGCCTAAATATCATAGACGAAAAAATTTAATATACAAGTATATTTTATTGCACGTATTCGTACGTCAATTAAATTACCTGCATAGCTTGACAAATGAACAACTCGACCATGTTTCCTTAAAAGTGGAAACAAATTCTCGCAAACATTAAGCGTTCCGAAGAAATTTACACGGAGTGTAGTCTCTGCTTGTTCAGCGAAGGACTCTGTTGCATCATTCTATTGAAAATTTAGCAGTATGCATTTGAATTTTGTTAACATTTTCGACTTTGAATATTCATTAATTATTTCCCAGCGAAATGCAGCGTAATTACCTTAAATGCAATGGCAGCATTGTTCACAAGTATATCCAACCCTCCATGAGTATTCTTCATGTACTCGGCAAATTTCTTGATGCTTTCTAGATTGTCGATGTCAAGTTTTTGAAAACGGGGTTTCAGTCCCTCCTACGGTTAAACATACAACTTAGTTTTAATATTATGATAAGCCAGATTTCAACGAATTCATGTAACTTTTCAATCTTACCCTTTCCAAAGTTGCTACAGCCGCATTTCCAAGTGCTTCATTTCTTGCTGTGAGATAAACCACACCGTCAAATTTCTGACACAGAGCCCTCACAATCTCAAGGCCGAGACCTTTATTCCCCCCAGTTACAACGGCAACTTTTTCACTCATTTTTGCAGAGCTAATTCAAATTTTAAATTCAACTTAACCAAATTCTTTACTTATAAGAAAAAATGATCAGCCGTCGTATCTGATTGATAATGGACTATCAACTGGGAAGCTTGTCAAGTAGATTGTTCATAAAAATGTCCGTAAAGGTTGCAAAAAATCGATAAAGCTATTGTGATGTAAATGTGAATGCCTTTTCATAATTTTATATAACGCAACATAATGACTTACAAAAAACGATATGAATCATATAATCTTGTAGTGTCATTTGTGGAAGTATATTACCGGTCGGTCTACAGTCTCTACAGAACTCATTTGTCATTTCTCATCTTTACATTTATGAAAAGCTCGTCAAGGTCGTTATTTTGTTATTAGTTTTCTTGTACCACTCGTGAATTTCATTATCTTTTTGTCCGCATTTGTTGGGTTACATAGAAATACTAAGGAGTGAATCCACTTCAAATGCCGATGATTATGGATAAGCACCTCTAGACAGGCCTTTTTGAATATATCTATTAAATTTAAAGTGTATACAGTCTAGAATATTCTGTCCTGAGACCTGGACTAGATAATTTTACTTACGTCACGTGCTAAGATGATTCAAGCGCTGATGTGTGTTCTTCTTTGATTGAATGACTGTGGACTTTTTTCATTTGAAAGAAAGCTTTTAAAATGACTGTGTACTTTTGTCGCTTAAAAGGTTTTCAAATAGTCATCGTCTTCATAAGGTCATATATACGTAACTTTATTAGTTACATATTGAATTTTAAACTACATATATGGAAATTTTTATAAGGGTTCAAGAAGTTTTTCTTATCAATTATGAATGAGTTTAGAATCTATTTTTGGATTAGCTCATAGTATGGAAGCGGTAGGATTGAGCTCATAAATTTTCTGATGAACTAATTAGTGTAATGTATGTGTGTTCAAGGTGTGTGTGAAAACTCTTCTGTCAAGTCAAATGATATGATTATGAATGATTATTCTAGAATGCTATGACTAATAAGTTAAGTTAATCAGACTTTTAAATGATATAATATTAATAATTTTATTTATTTAAACATTTTCATAATTACATCTCGTAATTGCCAGGTCATAATATTATGAATGCATAAAATCGTGCAGAATACTATGGAGCTTTTGTATGTAATTTTTATGTAAATTACTTTAACGAATTGCAGTTATTATGTCATCTTTGAGTTCAAAAAGTACATAAGTACAATGTTATATAAT
The DNA here is from genome assembly GCA_034696405.1 of Isotoma caerulea. Taxonomy (NCBI): domain Eukaryota; kingdom Metazoa; phylum Arthropoda; class Collembola; order Entomobryomorpha; family Isotomidae; genus Isotoma; species Isotoma caerulea. The sequence goes on along the minus strand of JAQFZZ010000099.1, from coordinate 6,915 downwards.
ATAAAATTAACAAATGATCTCAAACTCACAAATAATTTATGATTTTGCATTCGTTTTTAATAATTTTAGATAAGATAATGTTGTATTATTGTATTCCCTGCTACGTTTTTCAAAATGAGCATCTGAAAAATCCAAAGGTTTTTTTTTGAAGGGCTGAACAATCAGGAAACCGAATTATTTGATCAATACGTTGACAGAGGTGTAAATGTAATTGCCATTTGTGACACTTTTTCATGCAAACATTTTGTAGGCGTTTTGATAATGATGATGACATATAACTTCCCATCTATATGTTGATAGTCTCGGTAAACTTACCGATATTTTGCATTGAATTGAGCAAAAAATTGCAGACACAGCGGAAAAAGATAATGATATAATTATTATAAAAACTAGTTGAATATGACAGGTATATGAATATAAATTTAATATAGATATATATGATTGACCATTATACCACGTACCATAAGCACTTATACTATATATCGCAGTATGTTAAATTTTTTCTTTTTGTCCGTTCACACTCTTCACTAAAATTCAAGGTTAAAGTAAATTGATTTTTTGTGATGCCCATTTTGTGATAATAACCGATTCAGACTTGATCGTCTGCTGGAGTTCAGTTCTAGAAAAGGTTTGAGGCAAACATACCGGTGAACGATTCTACAAAATATTTGATATCAGGTATTATTTATATATTTAAAATTCAAGGGTTCAAAAATTTTCAAATGTTTCTAATATTTCTATTATTTAAAAGAGTAGCAAGACAAGATGGCCCCAAAATACAAGTTGAGCTATTTCGATGTCAAAGCATTGGCAGAACCAATTCGATTGATCTTTGCTTATGCTGGAGTTGAATATGAAGATGTTCGGGTTCCACGCGAAGATTGGCCAACCATGAAACCACGTATGGATTCCCATACTTTTAAACATTGCCTTAAGCGTTCATAACTATTTTGAAATTTTTAGACAGTTGCTTTTAAAATAATAATTAATAGAAACGCCATGGGGTGTGATGCCTATTCTGGAAGAAGATGGAAAGCAACTGTCTATGTCTATGACCATTGTGCGGTACCTTGGACAAAAGTATGGCCTTGGACCATCCGATGAGTTTTTAATTGCAAAATGCAACGAATATATGGATGTCATTAATGATGTCCGGCTTGGTACGATTTAAAACTCTTTAATTTTAGTAATTTTAACATAAAGATTTGAATTTGTTTCTTTTTTGTTGTCATAATTTATTTATACATTTTTCATAGAGGCTATGAAGTGTTTTAAAGAGGAAGATGCAACCAAAAAGGAAGCGCTTAAAAAGATATTGCAGGATGAAACGCTACCAAGAACTTTCGAAAAGTTCACTGCTATACTGAAGAAAAATGGAACTGGGTTCCTTGTTGGAGATAAGGTTACCTATGCGGACATTTATGTATCTTTCTTCATTGAATATTTATCAGGACATCTTGAGGCTACGGATAAGCTTCAGGTGTGTGATGCGTTGCTTATGCATATTGCTAAGGTTAACAACTTACCAGGGATCCGGGAATGGATTGCGAAACGACCTGTTACCGCTTTCTAAAATATTTTGAAAAATCAAACTTTACATTGGAATTCGTATTGTAAATAAACTTAAGTTTTGAAAGTACGATTGGTGGCATTTACATATTTATTTAGTTTAACTAGTTTTTTAAACTAAAATTTCACCGTGGTTCGATTTAATTCAAACTTTCTTCAAAAATGAATAAAAATATGCTATAATTTCATCATGATAAGAATAAGTACTAACTTCTTAATCAAACAGAAATTAGTTGCCATTTGCTCCAATGTACAAGTCAAAACTACTGGTTGATAAAAACTAAAATTGAATGACAATTAAAAATAAACCAAAAATAATTTTTATTAAATCAACCCAAATGGCCATACTCTTTCTCAATAGCAGAAATATCTTCATCCAAGTTTCCACTTTTGTCCTCTTTAGGTTTCTCCGAAGTAGAATCATTCTTCATCTCGAGTTTCTGAATTTCCACTTGTTGCCTCTTATACCTGACTATATTCACTTTTTGAAGTGGTAGACTCGTCACTTTCTTCCGATGGAGGTTCTTCCGTCTCTTCTTCTTCCTCATCGTCATTGGAATTTCCATCCGTTTCTGCAGACTTTTCCGTCTTTCCTTCATCTTCCTGACTTCTGTCATCTGGACGCTGAGTTTGTTCATCTTCAGGTTCTTCTTCCTCGTCTCCGTTTTCTTCTTCCTGATCTCTTGGAGTTGTGGCTGTAGTGGGTCGCTGAGCGCTTCCACCTGTTGGATATGCTACGGCAGGTCCTGGCGATGTGATAACTAATGGTAGGTCGTTGGTTGTAGTGACTGGGTTCCCTGTAGTTATTCCTTTTCCTACATGAAAGAAACATTTTTAGAAAGTAAAGTGATTTATTTAACAAAATGATACAAGTTTCATTGCTTAAACTTACTCTCATTTTCCTCAATTTTCTTAATTTCTTCATCAAAATGTTTCAAAGCGTCCACATAGGAAGGATCAAAATCCTCTGTGTCAGGACCTTCTGAATTCTCCGCAGGGTTAAAATCATACCCATCATCATAGTCTTCATTGCTCTGTCTACGAGGTGGTGGGGACGATCTTGTCCCATGACTATCTGGACTTCTTGCAGTAGTCGTACTACCTCTGTTATTATTCCCTCTATTATTATAATCGCCCCTGTTCCTCTCCGGCTCTGTAAAATACCTACTATCCCCATCCTCATCAACCTCAGCGGGTACAAGAGATCTAAAACTTTCATCTTCTCTTGAAGGCCTTGGAAGCTTTTCAAAATTATTATCCAAGCTTACAAAATCCCTTATAAAGTGATCTGCACCGGGGTCACCTTCAGTTGCTCCGTAATTATTATAATCATCATCATTACTACTTGGTTGATAGTAATATCTGTCATCATTGTTATTACTATTCGAATTGTAATTATTCCCAGGTCTACTTGTCGTCCTTTCTACTTCTTGATATTCAGGAGCTTGATTTTCAACTCTAACAGGTTCGGGTCGGTTAGACTGAGCGAGTTTCTTATCCTTATCTGGAGTGGGTTCCCCGTAAAAGCGATCTGATTCTGGATCGAATTTCAACGGAGGGTCATCTGTCAAAGGATTGTGCCTAAATGGGTTTTCTTGATAATCATCTTCTGGTCTGGTTCCATAAGGTTCTCCTAAAGAATGGCTTTTGTAAATTGGTTGCGGAGCCTTTAAAACTGCAGGATGGCCTTGACGATAAAGTTCATCAAACGCTGAAGAAGGTTTTGGAGGGTTTGGAATTTTATTTCTAACTTTGTCCTTATTCCCCGTGTATTGAAATACAGACTCTGTATCATCATCTTCCTGTTTGGGGTTATAATTGACACCGGATGCTGTGTAGACGGTTGTTCTTGGATTTTTAGCCATTTGTCTTACATTAGCTTGTTCAATGTTGATTCCGCGAGATCGGGATCTGGCTGGAGAATGGTCACTTCCGGCTGTAGGGGGTTGGGGTGTTCTCTTATGGACTTCGTGACCCCGACGGGGACTGTTGTTAGGTATGAAGCCTGTGACATTTCGCGTAACGGTATGTTTAAAATCTCCTTTAGCCCCAAAGGTCGAATGACCTTCTAGATAATCCTTTAAGTCTGACTCGTCTATATCCCTGTCATTATATGGGATTTTATCTTGATAGCTTACTTGAACCTCTACGGACTTTTCAACCGGTGGGGGTGTGGGAGATACTTTAGGAGAATTTTGGGGACTTTGTCTCTTATTATCTCGGATAGGTTTGACAGCTTCAGACTCATCATGATTGGTATTCTGTTTCGATTTGCTCTCTACATTTTGACTATCATCTAAAATCTTTATTTGAGTCGGAGGCTGTCTAAATCGTGTTAATCTTAGTCTCGGTCTAACGACTTTATACAAGGGTGGTGTAGGTTTTAGAAAATTTTCTTTTTGAAGGGAAGCTTTTGAATCGATAACTTTTTTCTTCCGGTCTGGTGGAGGTTCCTCTTGACCATCTTGTTTAATTATGGTTTTCCTAGATATTTCTACAATTTCAACTGTGAAATTCCTCTTGTCCTTAATTGCTGCTGGTGGGATATTTGTCTCTTGTGGGGTATCTAGGGTTTTTGCAGTTGAAGTTGTAGAAATGTCTTTTACTTCCGTGCGAGTTTCTTTTTTTGCGGTTTTAATTTTATTATTACTGCTTCTAATAGGACCACCACCATGAGTACTATTAATAGAGGGATTTCGATCGTGGCGAATAATTTGATGTGGAGATTTGGTAGATTTTGATGGGAGAATTGGTATGATGGTTGACGTAGGGCTGGCATTCCCTCTGACATGAAATATCCCTTCTAGTTGTCTTTTCAATCTGTTGGCATTATCTATCATCGATATGGATGATGAATTATTACCTAGAGTGTTGTTTTTGGTTGTGTTATTATTATTATTGTTGTTGTTGTTATTTAAGATGATTTGGTTTTCTTTCCTCATCTTAAAGTATCCCAATCGCTGAATAATTTTGTGTAGATTGGATGCCCCACTTTTTGATGGATGGGCATGGAAGTCATGCTGATGAATGATCTTGTGCAGAGTTGATGGAGAGGGTTGAATTAGTTCTAATTTCGAGACATTTTGAGATTCTAACGTTGAAATGTTTTGGGATGTGAATGATGATGTTAAAGGGTGTGGATAAATTTCTGCAAAGAACCGAGACGACAAATTAGTTTTGCCTTCGGAATGATAATATAATTGTATTCGTGACTAGGCGATGGGATTTTATTATATTACAGAGTTGAGTTTTGAGTAGAAATATTTTAAGAATTTAATCAGGTCGGTTGCAAGCAAACTTGAATGTAAAAGTTGCAAATCATCATGCACGGTTTCGAAATAATTTTATGTATGGCACAACTTTTAACTAAATCATAAAATGCATAGCATTAAATTTTACTGTGCATTAAATTAGTACTTAAGGGCATTTCACATGTAAAACATATTATACGGAACGAGGTCTCGTAATTGCCATAAAGGTGCTTGTATCAAAATCTCTTTTCTAAAATCAGTTTTTAAAATCCTCTGTAAAATTATATACACTTTTCAAAACCTTCAAACACCTGTTTAAAATACATTATTTTTTGGGGAAATTGCATTTTTGATGCTAATGCTCTTATTATAAAGTAAGAGGATACCAATTTTGTCATTCACACTTCTAGGCTTAGAAATTTCCAAAAATTGATAAAAATACGTTACCTTTAGACGGATGAGCTCCAACTTGACATAATGAAGGCAAACACAACAAAACCGTCCAAACTATTCCAGCTGCCTTAAAATATTTCAAAACCTTTCTCATGGTATATCAATTTTGTTACACTAAAAATGTTTTTAAACTTTGGATCTTGGACACAATTTTATGATTCTTAAACAAAAATACACGATTGTAGAAAAGTCCCATTGCACCATGTCACATAACCTTTTCAAACGACTATTTCCTCAACTTCTATTGTAAATTCGTCCAATTTAATTTAAGCCTACGCAAAAATGAGAAAATTGCACCTAACTATTCTCACAAAAAATTAAATTCAGTCTTGACTGTCTCATTTCTTGTCTATGTTTGAGCGACTTGAGATTAATATCAAAATAGAATGAATGTAGTAAAAGAGAAGTCACAAAAACACTAAAGCGTGGTATCAATTATTGCGGTCGAATTAGTGATTAGAGGAATTTGTTGAAGATTTTAAATGGGAGAAACTCTCTCAAGTTAAAGTGTTTTCTGTAGGTAACTTTATATTAAAGCATTTATCATATAAATTCACCTAAATTTAAGATTAGTAAAGTACAAGTCGTATTTTATTATTATTCTCATGTTAAATATCGCTTTGCATGGTTTAATATCCGCAAAGCAGAAGCGTATTCCATCCGCCTTGTATGCGTATCAAAATGCTACTCATTTTTTCATGCTATTCATCTCAAACAAGAGAAAGACTTCTTCAATGCATCTTTACATAAAAATGCATTGTTGTGTAACCGCAATAATCTCACAATCAGTCAACCACCCTAGACTGATCATCAATTTTATAACATTTTTGCTTCAACTCGTCATTAAAAATGATAGTTTTTAAAGAAAAAAATTAAAGTTTATTTAGTGCGTTTGGGCTTATAGTTTCATCAAACTCGTACTGCAGATGAGTTAAACATATAGACTGACAAAGGTGCCATATAACATCATTAAAATAAAATACGTCAAAGCAACACGCATATAACTGAAGGGTTGGCTCAACCCTTAAGATTAGTATATTTTTGGCAAAATGTTAGAAACAATTAGTTTACTAAACAAGTTTAGAATAATAACATTTGTTCATGGTTGATTTGTGATCTTTAAACCTGTCAAGCAAATCAGATACGAGAAATTGTTCCGACCAAAATTCCCTTATGAATTCTGCTCCACGTTCTCCTATCATGACGCAGGCAGCGTAAGTGTTGGCATTCACGATGTTCCTCATCACTGACCCATCAATAATTCTCAAACCCTTTGTGCTTAACACACTAAAGTTTTAAAAGCGATTCAAAATTTCAAAAAATGAAGTAAATGGATTGTATTTCAATGAAAATAAATGAAGTTGAGGCGGACACAAACCTTAATTTTGAGTTTACAACTGCCTTTGGATCATTTTTATCTCTTCCCATACTACACGTTCCAACCTAAAAAACCAAGTAACCTTTATTAAGTATCGTCAGATACTTTATGTGAACGGTAGTGGTGTCTGTCTGTTAGTCCGTTAGTCCGGAAGTCCGTTAGTCCGTCAAGGCGATAACTTCCGAATGGTTTCACATATCGACTTCAAACTTGGTACACTTGCTCTAGACCCCCATAGCTTGGATAAGTTCGCAGAAGGGCCCT
>JAQFZZ010000098.1:0-33188 GCA_034696405.1 Isotoma caerulea | reverse complement strand
ATCCTTGTGAATAATCCTTGACAGCAACAACAATATTGGCCTGATACTGATACTTAATACTTTAATAAAAATATAGCTTTCACCTTGTAGTTTGTAGTGGCTTATCCTATTCCCAAAAAAGCTACCTATCATAATCGTTTGTGTGTTGTGATTTACTAAAAAAAACTTGGGTGTTTGAAAATATTTCAAACCCAATAAAAACATAGAACCCACGGTCAACGGTTGAGAACGAAGTAATGATTAATGTTTTGAAATGATTAATTGTTGATCATACATAGTATGATTGATCTAACCCCACCAACCTCTCATCGTATCAATCCAATATTACCAACCGCACAAACCCAGTAAAATGGAAATTTTGTAAAGTTTCCATCATCGCACATCGTTGTTTCTTTATATTTTTTCCATTCAACTTTCAAACTTGCAGTTATTTTAAAAATCAAAAAAATAAAACGACCACTCACAACAATTACTGAATGTTTCCAGTTCCATAGACTTTCCACATTTTAAAAAGTTTTCTTCCTTTGGTATGGTAATCTCGTGTGTCGTTTTTTGACTGATTATATGTTTTAGGTTATTTGATATAATTTGTAATTTAGGTTTAGGATTTTTTGACTAGATATTTTGTATTGAACAGACCGCTGTGCGCTGACGTGCGCAAAAACGTTCCTTCCTTTCCAATCTGTTTACAAATTTGAAATTATAATAAAAATCTGAGTTTAGACGACAAAAAATAAGTTAGAATCGTCTTCTTTGATGGTTAGGTTAAGTTTAAAAGAAATAGTCTGGTTCCTGTTCTGCTGTTGATAATCTATCACGTAATTTTTACCAACACATTGATTGCATTATTGTATTTTTGTATTGCAATAATTTATTTATATAACACACGAACGAATTGACTACTTTTTACAATAAATATAATTATACTAATAAAAATAAATATACGACTTCCATGGACCCATACACCATATGACTCTGACCCACCACCAACAGCACCACTGTACTGAAATGAATTTAATCCAATCCACTACTACTGTGTACTGGTACTCGTAACAAGTCAATGCGGGCTTTGCTATATTATGGTCCTTGTGTGGATGACACATTTATTAAAAAACAAGCATGAAATAATAATCTTGTCAACTTTGAATTTGATTCCATATTTGCATAGGCCTACAAAAACAAACAGGTCATATATCGATGCGAAACAGTCATTTTTATTGCAAACATTTTTTTCGAAAACGACTGTGAAATTCAGTTAAATTGATGATAAGTACAAAGTATTACTGATTATAGTTTATACCAGATATGATACGACTACATGATATTTATATTTGTTTATAGAAGCTTCTGCTAATGCTAAGCGAGAGAGATTCACTTTGTATCGCATCTACTGCGATAGAATTTTCGGACTCTGACTAGAATAATTAATAGAGAGAATGAAATAATATTTATTAGTATTTTGGTTTCATCTAAAACTTTACATAAGATATCAATATTTCAATATAAGACATAATATTCTAGATTCTATAGAATTATTTATGACTTTAGTTTAGTGTTGTGCAGCATGACATTTTAGATAACTTTCGTTTTAGATTGCATAGGTGCAAATTTACATTTTAACAGACCTTCAGCTAAGCATTTTGAGCAGATTGGATTTCTGTACAATGCTAATCGGAGAATGGGGGTGGCAGTTTCGACAATTTAGAATGAGACAGTTTCACTCCAAATATCTTCTAAAATATAGGACTTGCTTAGAGACAAAGAATGATGAGATTTTTCAAATAGCATTGCGTGAATTTATGAGAAAAACCATAGAAGGGTCCTTTCAACCCCAACCCATACAGTATTATAGGTAAAACGATTTGCAATAACAAAATACCTGCTGACTGACAGGCAGGTAATCGCTACAATGCGACAAGTATCAGTTTCAAGGGTCTACGAAATAACCAATATCATCATCCTCATTTGAGGATTTGGACAATTTTTTTAGGCTTATTGAGTCCATTTACAATGATTTTTCTCTGATCAACCGGAAGTGAAAATAAATATGAGTGAGCATTTGATAATAAGACAAAACTAGCATTTTATATTATAAAGCAGATAGGCTTTTTCTATCTTAGATTAATTTCTCAAATTTCATCTCGAAAAACTGTAGATTAAAGCGAAAATTTGTAATGGGAGACTCCATATTAAAGTTTTAATTAAAGAACGTAAATCATGCTACGCAATATAAGAAATCCCAGTTTGAACAACTACAGCTCTTCACCCTAGGGATCATTAATTAATTAGTGAAAAGGGAAAAAACCTTAAAGTAAACTACTTTTTACTCATGTAAACGACAACTACGATCTACGATTACCATTATATAGTAAATTAAACAAAAACTCAAAAATTGTTCTGACAAACTATAGCTTGATCTTTGATAATCTCTAAAAGTGTGTAAACTCAACGCACATATTATTCGTAAACTTAATATGCTATAAAAACATCATGGCAATGAAATAAATGGATGATGATGATGGGCTAATAAATCATTCCATTTCTTACTAAATGCAATGCAATGTAGGCATACACTCATGTATAATTATCTACTTGTTCAGTCAAAACAGTCTGCAGTGGTTATGGTTGTTCCCTTTTGATATTCCCCATTCCTTCAAGATTTTTGAGAATTTTTTTAGATCTAATTATTAGGTATTTTGCAACATTTCGCAGCGTGGGTGAAGGATCTCAATTCCCATCAGTCAAGATACATGTCAGCATTCAGAATATAATAAGTTGTCTAGCTTTAAAAGAAATGCTTTATTGCCACAAAGTCATATTGTCTATTCCATAATAATCCTTTTTCTGCCCATCCCATATCTTGTTATCGAAATTGAAACTATTGCACAACTGTGAAAACATTTGTAACAATCGTCCATAACTAACCGAATCAGGTACAAAAAACTCTACTTCCAAGGAAATTCCGCAAACAAGTAACCTTTTACGTAGATTTGTACCTTAAAAATTGTTCTCATCTATATTATTATCAGTAACTGGAATCTTCTATGAGATCCAAACAGGTTACTTTCTTTTTTCATGTCTAATCATATACACATTCTTACGTAGTTTTAAAATTACAATTCATTTTTTGAGGTACACAAGTTAAGTTTATGATTCCCTTGCAATGTTTTAATATTAATAATGTGTAATGTACCATTTAAAAGAATTATAGTAGTTTTCTACCATTTAACAGGCCATTAACACAAAATACTTCTTTCAATCTTTTCCAAGTTTTGCTTAAAAACTCAAACTCCCAAACTACAACTCAATCTTTTATTAAATTGATTGCTACTTTGTTAAAAAATCATGCTTTTTAATTTACATGTTGTACTCGATCCAGATATTTGCTAAATGCTCAGTCTGATTTCCTTACGTAAACTATTTATAAAAAAATAACATGAGTTTTCAGGTTCACATTCGCCACGAAGAAAGCACTTTTGTTCATCCCATTATAAATCACAAATTTCATTCGTTTTTTAACCTCTGGTTTTTCCTTTTTTAACAACGTCAGAAATTCTCTATAAAATTTAAACGTTAAGGAATTGAAACAATTTTGTGTGCTGAGAAAGATATATTAGCCCAACTTTTGTAGAAAATCTCGATATTTCCATCCGTCAAAGTGCCACACTTTGATTGCAACTGTTTATTTTTATATTAATTCAAATATGATACAAAACGGAATATCCATAACTTAGCATACGCTTTCTATTCATAACTTTAAGCAATCCAAGGTCATAAAAACTTGAGCCAGTCTTGACCTTAAACATATTATATTCTTGTTGCCCTTAAAGCTTGCAACTTTTTTATTATTCATTCCAAGTGTGTCTTCTTAAGGACACATTTAGCACCCCCAAACCACTCAATCTCGCAACAAGTTAATTCAATATATTACAAATATTTCGATGTTACATTCAGCAATTCATTAAGCAAATCATGAATGGCTGATAACCTTACCATTGAATCAAGTATTTCCAATTCAACAAAGATCCGGTTGTAATATTTTGAAAAGATGCTGTTTTAGTAATATTCCTTTTATAATCTAGTTTAAAAACTGAAATAAATTTTAGTTTTGGCTTCCACTTCCACCATTGTCTTTCCAATCTTAAGTTTACGTGATAATAAATGCTTTGGAGCAACCAGAGACCCAAAATGTCAAGGAAGATTCACACGCGTCCCCGATACTCACGCGTGACTGATTTTGAGATGACGACACAAATATTAGCGTTACAGACACTCTTAGACAAACAATTCCTGCCAAGTTTCTTAAAATCAAGATTAGTGAAAGGTACAGCACCACTAACCACCACTCCACCGCTGACTGACCATTGATTGAGGATAAAGAATAGACAAATACTCAGTCATAGGGTAATGTTATGCAATATTTAAAGCAGGGTCTATCATCACATCACTGAAGTTAGACCAGAACTGACCAGGAGAAATATATTCTAATCTAGCATAGGAATTGCAAGCTGGAGATACTGATAAAAGATAAGAACCCTCAATACCCTCATGAAGTCATGAATGATTCCTTTGCTACTGCATTCAGCAATACATACAATTGGGCCTGTGTGATAATGAATGATATAATTATAATGATGAATATGGATATACTTTTAACGCATATTGAAAAAATATAATGCAATGAAACGTTATGTATGTGTACATATTATTATGGGTTAACTCTATCTGCTTCAACTACCAAACTAACCTTAAGTCATAAGTGTTGAATAACCTTTTGAAAAAAATGAGATATCTCAGTCCAATTATCATAACCGAAAGCCGTACATACGGTCCAAGCTTTTCTTGATAATGTAACGGCCATTAGGATGTACAATTAAAACCGTTCATAAATTATGCAATTTACCTCTCTGAAACGTCATAATTATATCAATTTCCTATATGATCATATTTGGGTTAAAGAACTGTAAGGGAGAAAGTTTTAAGGCCGTATTTTTATAAACTTTGAGCTGAATAGGGAAACATAAAAACAAATGGACAGACTCAATTTTTAGATGGTAGCACAAGTGGTCGATCAAAGCCAATCAAGAATTCAAGAATGCAGATTTAATCCTGAAACAATATGACTAATATAGGTCCATTGCGCAAAGATTTTTGAATAATGTCATTATAGTATCGTGTTGCCTAAAAGGTTGACTCAGAGTGGAGTAGGTTACATTTAATTTGTCCAGGAAGTAGAAGGATGGATAAAAATATCATATGAAATATGAATATGTTAGCCATCACTGTTGCAAAGTGATACAACTTACTTTACCTTCTTATTAAACATTCCTTATTAAGCTGAAAAGAAATAACAATTTTAGAAAATCGGGCTAGTCATTTACAAACGCCACTTTTTAGTATAAAAAATATAAAACCATTTTCACCTAAGAAACAGTTCTAATTATCGAAAAAGGAGTACGAGCGAATTCATTATGTACATATGAAAAGAATATAATTAGTTTTGTTAGTCCAGGCGGAAAGTCCCAATAAGTTGTTTATAACTCCTTCGAATATTCCTCACTTCTGCATTCTTATTCTGAAATCATAGGCATAATTTCAAGCCATTATGTAATAAATAAACCACTTTGTGTAATAATTTGGAATAATAGCTTCACAAATATTATTATTTCGCATGTGATTATTATCATTGTCATTACAAAAGTGTGCTTTGTTAAAAGTTGGACTCTTTCACGATTGTTATTATTTTTATCTGTACATACATTTTACGAACGAATTAGTGATCAGAAATCACTATAAGCACCTAAACACTGCATACTTATCTTTACACTTCATATTTTAAGGGTTTCATCATACACCAATTCAAACAACACTTCTAAGGATTCGCACCACTTTTCAATCGATTTTCGAGTTTAACTACACGAGACAAATTGTAAGATTAAAGTAATTCCATAACTTAAATATTCATTCTATGAACAATGCAATTAGTAGAATTTTTTCCAATAACAACGGCATGTTTCTGTAACTCGCAAACAAGAGGAACGTATATGAATTAGTAAACGTGGGTGTAAAAATTAAAAGTAGGAAAGTTACATGAACGCTGAAATCTAATTACGAGTACGAATATGAACAAAATTTTGGTTAGTTTCCACATCTATCTTTGTCTGCAAAAAATTAAGCAAGACCGAATGTTAAAAAATTAAGCAGGACTTTTAGAAACTAATGTGAAAAATACATTTTACATACATACACACAACACGTATCGGAAAAGCACGAAAAATAATATTGTTAACAAAATTAACAGAAGCTTTGTACCTAATTGAAATAGTTGCGCTGATCACTCCATATCTTAATCTTTCAAACAATAATTTTAATTTCGGTTTCAAATTAATCTATTTTTCGAGTAAAAGTAAAACCTAGGTGTTTAATGAAATATCTAATATACGTAGAGTATAGTTGAATAAGAAATTTTATCGTAGCAAATCTAAATTGACTACTAAAAGCTCAACTTATCTTTAGAAGTACATTTTCAATGAGCAAAGTCTCAACAACTCATTCAGTTTTTCACTTAAAATTGAAAGTTAAAATCTATACAACCATCACCAGCACCATATGACTTAAGAAGTATAACATTTTTCTGCTAAATCTAAACATAGAAGATACAACTACAATAAAAATTGAACAATAATAATCGCGTATCACACTTGTCAAATTCAAAACGTCAAATAAAGTTTTCATGCTATCATTGCTGACTCAAAATGAGTTCGACAGCCTGAGCTAAGTTATCAACGATCCCATCAGGTTTAACTTGAGGATGATTTTCATCAATTGATGGGCAAAACTTTCCAGTTCGAACAAGAACTCCTCTGAGACCAGCGTCTTTAGCTCCTTGAACATCTCCTACAATGTCGTCACCAATCATGACAGCCTTCAAAATAAAATATGAATCAAAATTCAAAAGCTAATGATTTTCCTTAATTCAAGTAAGAATTGCTTACATCCTCAGGTGCTACGTTAATGGTTGCCAAAGCCCCGTGAAAAAAAGCAGCAGAAGGCTTTCCTACTAATTCAGCCTCGATATCTGTGGCATATTGCAGACCGGCAGCAAAGGGTCCCACGTCCAACCACAACAAGTCGTTCTCCTTATAATAACGGCTGTAATCAAAACAGTACCCAGATGTTAAACGGTTCTTTTAAAGATGGGTAGCGTTAATAGCAGTGATAGGTGAAGTGTCATACGTACCCTCTGCCCAAAGTAAAAAGTCTAGCCTTTGAACCACCCCTAGCATTAATGTCGAGTATCACTCGAAAGGCAGAATTCATTGCATCATATGTAAAATGCTCTGCAGCATCGCCTAGTACCACACAATTCGGTTGATTAACATCCAATCCTTCGAATTCCTTCATAACCTACAATTCACACAAGAAACAATACATTTATTTTCACTTTCGAAAAATAGTGCAGACTTCCTTCCCATATCTTTTTATATATGGGAAAATCGCATCACCAAAAATTAACCCATTATGTTCTAAATTATTGACCTACTCACCTCAGGATGAACTAAAAGATGAGGTCTGAGTCCTTCTCTTTTCAATAGGCCAGCAAGAATTGGTGCAGGGGCAAGAATATCTTCAGCAATTATTCCAGGATATCCCAACTTAGTTAACTTAACCTGGCTTCCTTCCCTTGTCACTTGGCTTTCGTTCGTAACCAAACGAAATGGAATTCCAGAATCCTTAAGCCTATACAAGCCATAATTTAATTCAAAATAATCAAAATTAAACAGTGTACATAGAATACATTTTTAAATAATTATAAATATTCTGGACAAGGCACAAGGAGTGGACCTTGCCAGTGGACCTTACCTTGTAAATGCTTCAATAGATCCTGGAATAGCCACATCTCCATCCCTAAGGACCCCTGAAATATCGAGGAGAACGCCTTTGATGGGTCTCTCTAGCCAACTTGCTTTTGACATCTTATAAAATTATCACTGTCAATTTCCTTCCCTTTACCTTATTTTCACCATTCAGATTTCGGTCACTGCTTTCAGGTGAACCACTATTTTTCTCTCGTTCACAGAATAAATCGAAGGCGAAATAAACTAAGAAAAGAAGTATTTCCCGGTTCACCTACTACTACTGGGTTCAACTAACCAATGAAATGTTTATGACATTCTACGAGAAAAAAGAAAAGGAACGGTTTTATACAGAGATCTCTTTTCTGTGCGGTTTTATATTTTAATCTACTATAGATGAAATCATCCACAGGAAGGGGGGACATTTAGAGTAATCATCATACGTCTTAAAATGAACTGAATCCACTAATAATGATTAGATTTTGTATGCTTTTTTAAGACTTGTAGAAATGAAAGTCAAATATTGGCAAGATAAATACATCAGGCAGAAAATAGCGATTTTCTCCTCTACTTTTTCTTGCCATTCTCCGGATCATTAAAATATATTCTTTCTCGTACATACATAATTAATCGAGGGGAATTTATTCAGAAAAATTTAAATGATTAGAATCACAGAAAATATGACGGACGCATAAAAAGCAGGTATCATATAATTTATGCAAGCAAAAAACTCAAAAAGGCTGAGTTGCATAGTATTTTGTTACAGAAGAATCATTTCTGATAAAAACACGCTAAAAGTTGATTTAAGCACAAACGATTTGAAGACGAAGAAAAGTGGTCAACTATTATAACATAACAGGCATTTCGAAAACACATATCAGAGTTTTAATAGCTTATATACTCTAAAAGTCTCTGTGCTAAAAGTCCACGTATTTGACCTGTGGTACGGTCATACGGTAATCGGTAATGTGGTGATTTCAGCATGGAAGATATAAAGCGTACGAGCGAGCTTGAGGTATGGATGGAGTCATAAAACGGGATAGTTACAAGTTACAATAGCCGTTTATGGTACATCTTGTGTTCAAATTTTTATAACAAGTCTTTTTATAAGAAGTATATGTAAAAATCAAACATAAAGTTTATGTTATAAACATTGTATAGTATAATATGCTAGGTTAAATATTTGTATGCGTAACAGGTAAAAAATCATAACGCATCCACTGCGATATAATGAAAATTTAATATTAAAATCTCTTCATGTAATTTAAAACTTAAATCAGCATGATAATAAGCTGTTTTGTGAGAAGTGACACAAAAGCTCAAAATGGTGTGAAGTCCCGTTAGCTCAGATCGTAAAAATCTCATTTTCTTTCTTAACCTTGAGTCAAGACTCAACCCACCCTTCAGAAGCATAATTATAATAATATTATTGTAGAATCAAGTGTGTATACAATGTTATTTTATTTATAGTGTACATTTGACTCTCAAGTATATCTTTTAAGGTGAAACGAAACTCAGGAAAGTCAGGACAGGTAAATTATATATCTATAAGCCTTGTTTTATTTTAAGTTAAAAGCACCAAGCAGATCTTACTATACAAAAGTAACTTTAGTTCACGATATAATAAAATCAATCTTTATTTCTAATTATAATCCCAAAAAGTATTTCCTGTAACGAAGCAAACAAATCTCGTAAGTCCATTAGTGTAAAAAGTCCAACCCTCTAGTCATTCACTAATCTTTGTATTTGTACAAAACTTGTATTAGGTATACATTGTATTCTTTTTTGTCAAACAAGTTCCTTTTATGATTAGATCACTGATTCGATTACATTATTGTAAAATCTTGACTGATCATATTTTTACGTTATAAGTTAAATATATAATCTTTGATTGCCACTCTGCCTATGCCATATTCTTAGTAAAGTTTTTCATACCATGTTATATTACAATCTGCATGCTTGCTATTTTTTTCCCGAGATAATTTATTAATAATACATTATGACCCTAATATTATGATGCAGTAAGGATTTATGGTAGGATAATATTGTTCTTCTTGTTTATGGTTTGCATGCCTTGTTAATAATTATGTTCTTCCGTCCAAATATCTCAGTTAGGGGCTCTTTGTTGAATTTTGGATTGTATAATAATATGTAATAGCACCCATTCACTTTTACTTTTTACAAATTGACTTTTGATGTTAATTTATCTTACGTGATAAGAATTGTAAAAGGGAATGTTGGTGAATGTAATATTATGATTATTTAAATGTAAATTTACAAGCTAGACAGACCGTCGTCAAATCAATAAGGTCTAAATTTGGAATAATTGGCATCACACCAAGGGGTTCCTCGCATTTCCTATTTACTAGTCACAATTAGTAGGTAGAACAGAGATAAGCAGCGAAGCAATCGCGTTTTTTTATTCAACTTTGTAACATTTTCTGTTTTAAACAGTGATAGTCGTCACAAATTTAGTGCTGGTATGAGATTTTATAGTATACTTAAAATAGTATTTAGACTAAAACCGACTATAATTTTTTAAACAGTTTTTTGACAGATATACACATGTAGTGGGAGAATGAGCTAAGGGCAAAGGTTAATCAATATGAAATGAACCCATTTTGAAATTAGGGATTTTTTTGAGACGAAGTTATAGGATCTCATAAGGCTGGATCTGGAAATTGTATTCGAATCAGGTATGAGAATTATGAGATATTCTATAGTTTAACATTATAAACATTTTGAATAACTTACACGGGAAATTGAGATTTCTGATTTGACTTTATAATTACTGATAGTAAGTCTACCCTTGCGTTGACCGTTAATCGTGCACTATTCATCCGGAATCGCAATAGAAGTTAAGGATGATGTGCAAACTTGGACTCTTTGTTTCGATTTTCCTTACCGTTTTGGGTACTTCCAGAAGTTCAGAAAGAGAAACAACGAATTTACAGAGGTTGTCCAGAGCTCACTTGGAGTTTGCTTTGTCTCTTTTTCGTGAAGTTGCAAGGGACTCTCAATCTACGGAAAATATCCTATTGTCGCCCTACAGGTCCGATTCTGGGAAAGAAAAATATCATCATGTGATAAAAATCATTGTAAACGAATAATATATGTTTATCGTTTTATGTGCACAGTGTTGCTTCAGTGTTATCACAATTATGGCTTGGAGCTGGAAAGGGTTCTACCACCTTCAAGCAACTTCAACTTGGCCTTCATTACAAAGAAGGAGGACTTTCTCCAGATAAGGTTCACCAAGTTTTTCAATCATCTCTTGAAACATTAGATGATTCTGACTTCAAGGTACCAAGGGGAACGATAAAATACAACCAACCATATAAATTAAAGCATGAATTTACTATATAATGTTTGGTTGGGAATCTTTTAGAGTGTCGTCCAACAAGCTAATGCTCTTTTCGTTCAAGCTGGAGTAAAAGTAAGTCCAAGCTATGAAACATCGCTTCGAAGCTACTACAATAGCTCTATTGATGAAGTTGATTTCGAAAATGGAGAAGCTTTTGCAAGATCGGTTATCAATCGATGGGTCAAGAAGCAAACTCAGGGTCATATACCTGAGTTACTCGAGACACCCTTGCCTTCTGATACTAAAATTCTTCTCGTGAATGCATTAGCATTGAAAGCATTTTGGAAGAATAGTTTTGATCCAACTATGACCGCTTCCAATGGAATTTTCCATCATGATTCAAAGACGAAGTAAGATTCTAATATTTTAAAAAAATTTTTAAAAATGTATGAAAACCGGTGGATTTTTATACGTTTGAAAATGCTAAAAGGTTTCTTAACTTGTAAGATTGGAGATTCCCATGATGGCTGGGAAATTTAAAGTTCTCCTTGGGGAAAGTGAAGATCTCCGATGTCGTTTACTGGAGTTACCCTTTCGTGGAAAGCGATTATCAATGTTCATTATGTTGCCTAATGAGGACTCTGAAGGAAATGGAAGGCCAAGTTTGAACAAACTTGAAAGAAATTTAACGGCTGGAAATCTGAAGAACTTGTTTGCAACTCTTAGGGTATGTCTTATTTGAGGACTTTGTCTTGACACAGATTTACTTAGTTGTCTAAAATGTTCTTTTATATATGAGTTCTTATATATTAGTTTACATATGAAAAAGTACTATCTGACTGATTAATTTATGTAGGAAGAAATGGTTCACATTCGAATGCCAAGATTCAGTCTGGCCCAAAGCGTTCCTTTAGCTGAGAGTCTTGGACGTATGGGATTTTCAAACATTTTTGATCCTAGTCAAGCAGACTTTTCAGCAATTTCAACATCAGAAAGACTCAGTGTCTCTGCAATGGCCCACAAGTAGACAATTCAACCCAAAATAAGTTTTGTTTTAAATGAAATTCAGTATAATTAAAAAAATGATTTGCTGATTATTCAGGGTCATGTTGGAAATCACAGAAAAAGGTGCACAAGCAGCTGCGGCCACAGCCGCGGGTATCGAGCGTTTTGGAGAAATTGGAGAATTTTTCGAAATCAATCGTCCCTTCTTATTTTTCATTTGGGATTATCATTCCGGAGCATTATTATTTATAGGACGAGTTGCAATGCCTCAGCCTCTGAAGTAAATCATAGCAAAGAGCTTTTTACTCTCATGGTCAATGACCATATTTTATCCACCGGTCTTTTATTTTCAGAAATATTTTATAATAATCGCATATACGCCTCAATTTACCAGTAACATGTCCCACCTCACATGTCCCTTTTTTGAAAGTAGAATGAAAGGTTGAAGTTAATTTTTTTTACAGAAAGCAAATGTTCTATAGTTGGTACAAAATTGTTGTAAGGTAGTTTACACATTTTTGAACTTGTTGAAATAGTTGTGAATTATGAAGGATGGCTTTTAGAAATAAACAATAACTTTACTACTTTGTAATACTTTATGAATATTTGGTTTGTCTGATTGTGAATTATACTTCTCCCGTAATTCAGCATTTTCATGATTCTATCCTAAAATGAATGATTTTAGAAAGGGGCAAAATAATTTTCTGTGCAGGCAGGTAACGATCTATTACCTTTGAGTTCCTTTTAATACTGAAAGAACATATTACATACTCTAAATCATTCAATAATCTTTAATCTTTTCTTTTGACAACTGTTTTGCCCATTTCTAGATACAAGTTCTAAGAACATACAATGCCCTGCTAGCAACCTGCTCATTAAGTCAAATAATATGCAAAATTCTAAAAAGAGAAGGTTTGTTTAAACAGTGTTTGCAGTAACTTCTCAAATAATTAATTTTATTGAATCCGTAAGGCCAAAACATGGTAATAAAATTTTGGCTTAGTCTTAAGATTGCTCAAAGTTTAAAATCATACAGGTAATAATAAGCGCATTGGGCTATTTACAAATAAAATAAAATAGATATAAAGTATCTTATTGTTTTTGTGTATTTTCCTTTCATAAACACTTAGGGATCTTATAAACATGCGAGTATTCTTAATATTTCAAACATTTTAAATGATCATTTTGATATAATTACAGTGATTTGTCTTTTAAATTATTGCATAGTATTTATTGATCATTCGATGCAATAAATTGTACGCTCGCAAGTCCTCTCTTTTTCAACAATCTAGACTAAAAATATACCATCCCACAGAGAACACTTTCAGTGCGTTCATAATATCGTATAGGGTAACACTTGTAATTACTGATTATCTATAACAGTATCAGCATCAGGAATGAGGGGAGTAATCATGGGGGCTGTAATTGTAGCTGGTACAATATCATAAACAAAATCTTCCAGATCGCATAAAGGGGGAACGAATCCCGCTTCGCCTCCATGCATCACAAAATCGGCATTACTGTGGAGTAAAGATGTGTCCCAGTTAATAGACGAAGAGCGGTTTAAAATTTCCCCTTGTACATTTATCGTTTCACTATCACTATGTAAGCTGAAATCTTGATTCCCACTCATAACTCCATCATTATCGATATCCATAGAACTAACAGACATAATAGCCAAAGGTTGGGCCCATTCTTTATAGCTTTGTACGTCCTCATCATTTCCACCCTTAGGGCACGTGTTTGATTCAGAGGTCATTCCCAAAACACGATTACATTTAGAATCTTGATAATTCTTAGTCTCATCTGTTTTAATCTCGTCTAATACACATGCATCAAGGCTTTCGTCATGAGAAACTGATTGGTTTCGAGACAAATATGAATTGACTTCCTTTTCATCCATCAGTTCAACATGCACATGTACTTTAGGTAATTTTTGAATTTTGAGTTGTCTTAGTGTCCCAGTTGGTCGATAAGTCTTCAATGTGATAACTCCAGGATTAAAAGTCATTGAGGGCAAAACAAGATTTCTTTTCTTTGTATTTTGCCCTTTGCCTACGCGATGTCCAGTTCTTCTAGCAAGTTGCAAAGGCAGACCAGTAACCTTATCCAACCTTCTAGGTTCAGCTGGTGCATTTAACCTTAAATTTTCTAGCGTATCTTCTTCAACGTTTGATGAGCATTTGGTAGAAGCATGGCCATTCATCATATGTTTAACATAATCGTGCACGTTTTTCCAAACAATAACTAAATCGCACCATTGACACTTTACACCAAAACCAAACTTCGTTTCGAGTCCATGAGCTGAACTGTAATGTTCAGTGAGACTATCCACTGGGAAAATTCCATAACAGTTGTAACACCGGGATAAGCCATGCTCTCTCAAGCACTGATGTCCATCGTTAATCGATTTATACTGCTTGTTGCACATGGTACAATGAGATAGTTGCTTTATATCTTTTGGTGGAATAACCACTGAGCGAAATGAGTTGCCATGAACTTCAGAAAGATGCCGAATGAGATTGGACTTCGGGTAAGGTACAGTCTTTAAACATAATCCACACTGATATGCCTGTTTCTCATTATATTGGATTCCAGCATACAGAGATTTGGTCACAGGCATTAAATCTGTACCTGATGGATGAACAGATGTTTTATCAGATGGATATGATAGTGCTGATGACGATGACGACGAAGCATGTATAACACTTTTTGCTTTACTTTTTGAAACTGACGTGGTTGTGGTATCCAATTGGCTTTTTGGTTTTCGACCACGCGTTGATACATTTTTAGATGATTCTGATACTGGTCTGTGTAAAGGTGTTGCTGTCAGTAGTGTCTGTGTATATTGCTTTTCAGTTTTAGGAAATTCAGTTTCAGACTTGATGTTTAAATGTGCTGATGATGATGATGATGAAACTTTGACGATATTATCAGCTTTACTTAAGTTTGCGATCGAATTAGATACATTAGTTAATTTGTTTTTTGGTTTTGGACCTCGCTTCTTTCGTGGTGATGCAGTCTTAGACGATTTGGATACTGGCTGGGATTTAGCTCCTGCTACTTTCGGTAAGGATGCTTTTGAGGTAGAAGGAATTGGTATGGCATTTTGAGGTACTTTTAAATCTGTTGAGGAGTCTGAACTATAGTCTGGAAATTAAAAAAACAGAGTATACACAGTGAAAAAGTGTCTAAAGTACTGATTGACTTTAAATTCTAAGGTTTATGGATGTGAATTTTAGATAATTTTACCCGAAGGAGACGTTGGTCGCAGATTTTCCAGCTTTAGGAGTTGATTACGTTCTGCTGGTTTATCAGATCTTCGGCTGGTCTTAGAAGATGAATCTTTAAAGACGGCTCTACTTAAAGAAAACTGCCCTGTTTCCCCAATCAATAGGCAATGCATGGCCTCCATTACTTCTGTTTGCAGATTTTGTGGAAAAACCATCTGTCCTGTGTAACAGAGATCTAGAATAATTCTTACAACTTTTTCGGAAATGTCTGGAAGCATCAAAACTCCAATTTCTCCCAGTCTCTAAAAATGTCAAAATGTTTATTAAATTTGGCAATTATTTCTAAATTATTAAGTTG
Organism: Isotoma caerulea; assembly: GCA_034696405.1. Classification (NCBI taxonomy): domain Eukaryota; kingdom Metazoa; phylum Arthropoda; class Collembola; order Entomobryomorpha; family Isotomidae; genus Isotoma; species Isotoma caerulea. The sequence goes on along the minus strand of JAQFZZ010000098.1, from coordinate 17,432 downwards.
CATAAAATAAGCATACTTTATCGTGAAACGCTTACATGATCATTAAAGAGCTGTCCCACAAAAGGAGATGCCGCCGCAACAACGATTCGATGGCATCCAATCTTTCCGTCTGAACAAATAATGACTGTATCAATGGGTGCCTTAGCCTCAATAATATGCTGCATAACTGGAGACCCCTTAATTGGCAATAGGTTTTTCGCAGATCCTGACTCCGTCTTTGATGATTGTTTGTCTGATGTAATCTTACTTTTCTTAACTTTTATTTTAGGATTGATTTTGGCTTGAGATTCTAGAGATTTGAGGCCTGAAATCTTTGAAATGTCAGTCTCAGATTCAGAGGAAGACTGTTCAGATGATTTGTCGGTCGAAGCTCGTTTCCTTTTTGAGCTTTTTGTTCTTGGAATGGACATTGGAATTTGTGATTTTGAAGAACTCGGAGATTCATGCTGCAAATCCAACTTAGCTTTTTTCACAGACTTCTCAGATTGATCAACGGGAATTTTGTTATCAATTACTGTCTCAGAATGAGATATTGAACTACCTCTATCAATTGTATCTATGATTGTATTATTTTTGGATGAAAGAGTATTCTGTTGCTTTCTCCGTTTTGCATTATGTTTATGAGTTGACATATTATCATCAGGAAGAAAGCTGCTTGTATGAGTTCCAGACTCTTTGGAACATTTTTCCAGCGTTTTATTTGCTTCAAGTTGAAGGGGAACTTTAAACAATTCATTTGTCACAGCTGTCTTATCTGAGATTACTGACTTATTTGTGACAACGACGTACGGTGACGTATGTGATTTATGAGATTTTTTTGATGCGTTGATTTCAGAAACTGCTACCGTGAGTTGACGTTTTTTACTATTTTTGCTTTTTGATTTTGGAATGAAACCTACAACTGTAGGTTCTTCATTTTTATCCATCTCTGATGATGTGTCCGTTTCACTATTTACTTCAGACGTGATGGTTGATGATTTTGATTTTCTCTTTTCATGACTGGTTGGCCTGTTGTGACTTCCTGCAACACCGGAAACGATATTCTTGTAAGGGGTAAATACTGTTGAAGACTCACGAATAACTTCCCCCAGAATTCCAGAGGATGTGTTAGTTGAAGGCACACTGTAATCATCAACACGGTTGTTTCCTGTTTCTGAAGTGTGATCAATAACATTATTTAAGTTAAGAGTATGAGTCTCGGCAGTAGTCAGGACATGTTCAGGAACAACTTTAATGGGAAATACACTTAAATCACTATTTCTCTGTAAAAGGACTACATGGCCATCATCGGTCAAATGGGGTGCTGCAGTAAACAGTGATTGAAGAATAAGGTCAGAAGTATCCTGTGGAATACTGTCATTTGTATGAACTGTGCGAAGTGATATGTTTTCTGATGATTCTGTGGTTTGAGGCGTCTGTGACCTTTGGCCTCCAGTGTCGTAATCATCATTAAAGCTGAACAAATTGCTTGGGATTGGCTCATCGTCTATGTCAATTTCAATGGTTTCTGAGGATGCTTTTCCAAACGTTTTTGATTTTTCTTCTAGGTCAATTTCGATGGTTTGTGTGGATACTTTTCCAGTCGTTGTTGACTCTTCTTCTAGGTCAATTTCGACGGTTTGTGAGGATACTTTTAAAGGCGTTTTTGATTTTTGTCGCGTTTGGCTTCTACGAGGACGAGAGCCATGAGGTTCCGGGCTGTCATCGTGCGATCCATTATTTTGGTCTTCACGCTGAGACAAGTCATCTTTTTGAACTGGAATTCTCTTACTTTTCCTTGTCCCAAAACGCCTTGGCCTTTTTCTAAGTTTTTTTACACTTTCTTCATAATCAGAGGCTGTATCAGAACTTCCTGAAGATGATACGAATTCAACACTTCGTTGGCGACTAACGAGAGGATAGGAGCAAATTGAAGAATCTGAATCGGAGACAATGAATTGGCAGTCCTGAAAAGTTGATAAAGTTCAATTGCACTTACAGTTAATTTTCAAAAATTAAATTCACTTCTATAATCTATCAATGATTTTATAGCCATATAAAAATTATACAACAGTAATTAATGTCGAAACAAAAGTATTCCAACTCTTACCGAATGTCTTTCCGATTCTGAACTAACATCAATATAATCATCATCATCATGATACTTCCTCCTGCTAGCCATACTGTCAATTTATTTCAGACTGAATTCGATAAGCAGTTCTAGTTCGGTCCTTCGTATCTGGTATCAAAACTGACACATCACTTTTAATTCAACTTCATTATAGAGGAGAACCCTGTAGCAGAAGAATCCTTGGTAGTCCTAACCACCTGTGAATATTAACCTCACACGTGGAAGTGGAATGCAACAGGTAGCTCCATGAGGGTATTTACGAGCGTAGTACCTACACTGTGTTATAAATCGGTTCTCAATTCGGTGGAATGTCCACGTCTCTTTTCTCGTTCTATAAAAGAATTAAGAATTAATTATTAAATTAGTGACTGTGGTTGTTTTTCAAATTTTAATTTAATTAAAACTTTAATTACTTATTTTTATTTAACTACTTCTTGTCACTTGTGATAAAGTACTTATAACTAGTCAATTAAGTATGTCTAGATGTTTGGTTAAATAGTCGTGAATTTCCAACCCTGCTGGATTTTTTTATTTTGCATTCTGCTACATGTGTAAATGTTTATAATAACAAAAACCAAATATGCTATGCAAGATAGAATAAATAATTTTAATTAGCATATGGTAAAATGAATGTAAATACAAAATACCTTCAATCTTCTTCCATTTTGCCCAATGGTAAATGTTTGTTTTATACTGTGATTCTGTGATTAGCTCAAATTATTCTAACTTCTACTTTGCGTATATAAAAAATAAACTGCTACACTACAAGACTTCAATTACTTCAATGCCAGCACATCAAGTTCATATGTCCATTCTATTCACTATATAAGTTAATAACTTGACCTTTTACTATGACCATATTATAATCTGATACTGATTAACATTCGTTTTTTATGTATTACATATTAATTATGCATATTTCTCAAATTCAAACATACAAAATTTATAGATATAGTTCTTGCTTGAGTCTTGAGGTCAAAAGTCAAAGGTTATCATCAAATGGGAAAAGGAAATACTAATATTCAAGCTATGTGTAATACATAATATATCGTATGGAGTTTATGAATGAGTTCTTTAACTTTGCGGATTTTGGTTTATCTTGCAAGTCGTGGACTTGAGATAAATCCCCCCTTCCTTTCTTATACTTACCCCTTCTTGCGTGAAACTATGTGGTTTATAAACTATAAAATTATAATTATAATTTACCTATTGAATTTTATTTGGAACAAAAAACAATCTTGAAACAACTTGAAAATGATCCAAAATTCTTGGTCGTGGTAAAGTATTATAGTTAGGCAGGCAGTGGCAAATGCAATAAAATAAAAAAATAAAAATAACATGCTGAAAAAAGCGGTATTACAATTTACAATAGCACTAAAGTAAAGTAAAGCAAGTGAATGGTTGGGTCTCGACTCGAGTTTCGCTTGGTTTTAGTGGGCCATGCAGGGTTTGCTTAGAAGCTTCAGATAGCATTGGAATTTGGAATTCTATAAAGAAGTTGAGAAGATGCATCATCACTTATTTTTTTCAGCATAAAAAGTCCTTGACAATGTCATAGTATTATTATAAGGGCCATGGAATTTTTTATTTTAAACATAAACTTTTACAACTTAAAATATTTAACTGTAGTAAAGCATAAAGCGTTCATTTTTATAACAAAAATTAGGCTATTTAAGAAGACTCAACTCAGCACATAAAAGTATTTGTTGATAATTTCTTTTCTATCCTTGCATTTGTAGCTTACATAAAAACTCTTACAGAATCAGAATGAATTGAACATTCGTTATTTAAAACTCGTTTAAATATGCATATCGTGTCAAGTCAAGGTATTTTTACGATATAGCACAAATAATCAATAGCACATATATATATATATGATATAGCACAGACAAAAAGCGCTAACTGAGAAAGTTGTTGATAAAATCATAAAACGATATACCTTGTACCTTCTTGATTAAAATTTTAAAATAAAAATGACTTTTACCTTTAGTTAAGTGAGACTTGGAATTCTTTTGTTGTCTAGTGATATCTAGTAAGAGTAACTTGGTTAAGTATGTATTTCGAATTTTTAAAATATTTCAAATAAAAACTGCATTTATTTCCGAGTTGATAAGGAAGATTTACGTATAATGAATGAAAGATTGTTTGGAGTATATTAAACTCCCGACCGAAGAATATAATGGTAAAAGGACATTTTGATTTAAATTCGTTCATTTGATTTAAATCGTGTAGATAAATTTCTTTACAATATTATGCAAAAAAAAATTATCAGCTAATTAGATTTAATGCGGTCATAAAGTATAAAATCGATTCTTTTCAATTAAGTTGATGAAAAATGAGCTTAACTTACAATGTGCTTATAAAAAACTCGTATTTGCGTGTCAGTAAAAAATTGACCGTAAATAATAAATAGGTATAAAATTCGTGGTATATAAATTCATTTCATCGATTTAATGCCACAAAAATAAATTGGGCACAACGACCGAGTCCTTCAGTTTAAAATTGTTCCATAAAACATGTATTTAAAAAACCAAGAAGATCGAAATTTAATTGTTTTATAATATTTTTTACCAAAGAACTGGTTGCTAAATTATAATCCGCATAATAGTAAATAGTTCAAAAATAAAATAAAATTTATTGTGCATGCAAAAATAACTGAACTGCGAGGACTTTGGCAAACATAATTCTAATCGACTGCATTTAGTTAGTCAAATAATCGCGAAAAAAGCTCTATTTGCTTCAAATTCTTGAAAGTTCTAAATTTTAATATACTTTTCAGCAATAATATGAAAACAACAATTATTCATCCTTTAATAGTTGATCTTAAGAATAAAGCGATAATGCACAACCATAGAATTCAGAAACTAGACGAACAAAAATTAAAGATAATCAATGAAGAATTTGTGTTTCCACATTGTCTAAATTCACTATACATAGTTGGATCTTGGACGTGTTTGTTTCCATCGGACCTTAGGAAACATTCATCCGATGTTTCCTCTGGTTGTTTTAATTTCTGTCAAAAGGTACTGAACATATAGCCAATGCTCATTTCTATTATGAACTTTAAAACAGCTTTCAAGTTGTCATATATTTTTGCTGACACTTATTAAATATAGAATAAAGGCATTCTTAGAACTTAAATTAATTTTTATTTTAATAGGCAATCTGTGCAATCATACATGGACTTATGCTCGTACAAAATGTCTTCGTCTTTATTGACAATTTAAAGTACAATTTTGTTCAATTACGCGGAGATATATTCAATCTAGCAATCATTTTCGCTCGGACAGCCCTTTCCATTACATTTGTAATTTTTGTCTGGACAGACCGACGTAAAGCGTTTCAAGATTTAAACAAAATGAAGTCTACTAAATTAAAATTATGGGTAATCAATGGTATTAATTTTAAGTATGCAAATTATATAGACACTACTTCGACACCTAATTTTTTAATTCATTCCTGTATTCCAGCAAAATATTTTGATACTCATCACTTTCACCATTTTCCCAATTATCATAAGCTTTTTAGATAACATCGAAAGATTCATGGGATTTGCTAAAAATCCTGAGAGAACAGCACTCCAAAACTTTGGCATATTGAGTTTTCTTTTGAACACAAAAAACGCAACGTCAGTTGATGACTTTATAACAGCAGCTGGGTCATGGTATCCATTAGTACTTTCTGTAGGTGGTATTCGACTCATCATTGATTACTATCTTGAATGGAGTGTCTACTTTTGTCAGTTCTTCGTGCTTGTATGTGCCTTAGCGCTGTTTGAAACTAATAAAATGTTTCATGCCCAAATATTTCGAAAACTTCAATCGCGATCGATACAGGTATGTTATTACTTTAAGTGTTAGTTATTCAAGCACATTATTAAGTAGCGAAAGCTACTTAATGAAAATGTTCTGTCTGTCTGTCCGTCCGTCGCCAATTTATCTCAGGAACAAATTGACGTATTGACATCCGGTTTCTTGCGTTGGATTTAGTATTTTTCAAGGACCTTGGGGATTGAAATGCAGCGCCCTACGACAAAGCGCCCTAGTCGCGCTTATGTGCGCCCCGGAGCGCAACATTCATAAGAATCATGTTATACATGATTTTATACCTAAAATTTGTCAGAAATTCAATGGTGATGACCGTTTTTGTGTTACAACGTTGGGAATGTCAGAAAATGAGGTCAAAGGTCAAAAAAGGTCAGATTTCAAGTTTTATATGTTTCGATAGCTTTTAAAGAGGAGATTTAAATGAGATAGTATGTTTCGATATGTTTTAACGAGTTTATCGAAATGGGATAGTAACCTTATAGTGTACGATGAGTTTTAAGGTCACAAAAGGTCAAATTTCAAGTTTTGTGTTCTTCGATAGGTTTTTAATAGTAAATCAAAATGGAATGTTTTGAAGTTTTAAATTACTTCAAAAATAAATTGAATTGGTAGTTTAAAATTACGTTTTTAAATGTTTCATTGTTTCAAAATGTTCTACTGAAATACAATTAAACGTTTTAAACGTATGGCTTTCGCTACTTGGTTACACCCGTTTGATATGGTTTATTTGATAAATGTTCATATCTGTTTGGTTTTCTGTGTAATTCCGTATTTTAAAATCATTCAAACAGATTCTCATATTTCTTCGAATAGAATTTCTCCAATTAAATAAGTCCATTTATATTTCTCAAGCAAGACAATATGACTATCACGGATTCGCTTAAGATAAAATAAAAATATCTCAATTAAACTGTTGTTTCACAGAATTTACAAATAGCTCATGAACAAATGGTTGATTCAGTTGAAAAAATAAACATTGTCTGTGGACCAATTCTGACGGTCGTTTTTATCAGAATATTCACAGAGTTCTGTACTGTCTTAATTCGTATAGTGAATGCTCCTTGGTACATTCAACTTCTCATTGCAAGAAAAGTTATTACCTTTGTAATTATCATGTTAACGGCAGCTGAAGGATTGATAATAGTGAGTTATCTTATACTTTAATGAAAGTATTTCACTAAATTTTCAAATTTTGTTTAAATGATGAATCGATGCTTTTGCTTTTTTTTACTTATTTATGCAGGGTAATAAATGCAAATTGAAATTACTGCATAAAGATAAACGAATTGGTGAGTGTTCGCTTACTCCCTACACCCTAGGTGAAATTAAAAATGCATCTAATGTTGGACTATGCGGTGAAAACAGTTTTACAATCAGTTATGATTTCATTGCAGGGGTAAGTCTTTTATGTTTGCTCTAAGCATTACCCTAAACAAATATAACAATTAAAAAATTTATCGTACTTCATTAGCTGCCTTGAAATTAGGTTTACCTGGATTTTAAAATCTATAGATTAAAAGAATGCAATTGAAATGTAATTGATCACAGAAGAAATCGATTAATTCATTTGAAATAATATAAATGAATTGCGTCTTGAAAAATTCATCTACGTAGCTTAATTATTTGAAGAAAATCGACATTTATGATAAAAAGGTACTCTTTTTTCAGAAAACTGCAATTTGCCTTACCTTTGTAGCTGTTATGCTACAATTTATAGTTGAAAAAGAAGGGCTACCGATGCCGAATATGAAGATAAAATGCTAAAATTCTACAAATGGAGGATTTGGACAAATTCGGAAGTTTTTATTATGAGTGTACTAATATTTCTTACTTACTGTCACTGTCACTTAAAATAAAGATTTTCTGAATTCTTCATAATTCTGTTTGAAACATCCTATTAAACGTCATTTAACAGCCGGAATTGACCTTAGCAAAAAATATAAAATTGAATTTCATTGCCAATGTAAAAATTAAATAAATAATTTTACAAATATTTGAAAGAATTCGACACAATTGCTAATAATTTTAGTAAGACCGTACAATCAATACTCGTTATGCTACCAAAAAATTGAATCAGAATAAATGAATCGTTGAAGTTGTTGAATTGACTACTTTTCTTCCGAAAAGTATAATATTTGGTTTTAGGTAAGCAAATCGGATTTAATTTTTAAACCAAGTCGAACTATCAACTTTAAATTCTTAATTAATTTTTAGAACAAACAGAACTGATCTGATCGCTCTTCTAGATGTCATTATATTACTGTATGAATCTTAAAGGTACGTCATGCAGCTGTAATTAAATATTATTCAAGCTCCATTCTTTGATTTGAACTTAATCATAGCTTAGAATAAAACCATGATGATTTGGTGCAGAAAAAGATCCCTTTGACGCCAGACTCAGTTAAAATCACAACAATTGACTTGTTTAGAGAAAGATATATCTATAAATTGCCATTTAATCGACACTGTGAGGGAAAAAGCCTCCTGCACATGCAATGTAAATTATATTGTATTGAAAATTTCAAAAAACTATTCATAAAAAATTATAGTTCATAATATACGCAGATTGTTCAGAAAGTAAATGAATGTCAACCACTTCATGTCCAAAAGCAATAGACAATTCAATTATAAACTTTTGCTGTACAATAATATAATTTCATATTTTTTTAATAGAAATAATATCACGTTTAGGAAAATATAGAAAATGTATTGCTATTAAAACTCGTCAACGAATTTTGTTTTCGTCTCTCTCTGTAGTTAATTTCCAAAGTACCATTCGGCTGTTTACAATAATTATTAAAACCTTTAAAAACTAATGCATGCATATCGGGTTGAGTTGCATATTGAACAAAATCACTTATTTCCTGCACCAATGACTACAATATATTATGTTTTTGGACACGAAATACAATTTTATACTCAAAATTCATACATGTCAAATTATTCAATACGATCTTTGTTAAGTATCGTTAAATACCAATCCATAAATCAACAGAATGAAATAAACCATTCACAACGCTCTAAGAAAGTATCGTCAGATTTCTATTATCAATAAAACTTTTGAAACTATTTGGAGCTATTTGAAACTATTTGGGGCTATTTGGAGCTATTTGAAACTATTCGGGGCTTATTGAAACCATTTTGAATTTTATGTTGAACCCTATTGCCCTAGGCCAGTGTATCATTCAAGCCCATAATCTCATTTTGCTCCTTTGGGGGCGTGGTCAAGGTCGTGGGGGTCATATTGTGCCTTTGGGGGTGTGGTCGGGTTTTTTGGGGTCCATTGGGGTTTCTTTTGAGTCCTTGTACATCACATAAAGCATGCGGTGGTGGAGGAGAAGCAATATCGAAAAAAAATTTTTTCCCTAACTTTAACATTGGGTCAAAAATTTGACCTTTTTATTGTGACCTTGGGGGTGGTTCTACGGGGCCCATCTTCGAACTTATCCAAGCTATGGGGGTCTAGAGCAAGTGTTCAAAGTTTGAAGTCGATATATGAAACCGTTCGGAAGTTATCGCCTTTGCAGACAAACTACCGGACTAACAGACACCATCAGCGTTCACATAAAGTATCTGACGATACTTAATAATGCATTGCCTGACTATGCTTTGTTGACGATGCTCTGTTTAAAGCATTCATTCCATTCAAAATCTCCAAAATGATAAAAATATGACGTTGCCTTCGTCTGTAAAATCACGATTAATCCTTCATAAAAATTTAATAGCATTTTCGTATCGAAAATGATAATTTGTAAAATACAATTTTTAATTTAATCCCAAAATAACATAAATTTTAATATGTTTTGGATATTTTTAATGATCCCATTATATATCAACTTTCAAATTGGAGAATCATTTATCATCAAATCGGTTCGTATAATTATAAAAATACACATTCATTTTAATTGCATATTATTATGTCAATGAACAGTTAATAACCTCAAATGTTTGTAAAGGACAAGGACGATAGATCAAGTGCTCAAAGTCAAGGCTTCTTTGGTTACCTTTATGATGCTTATTCCGGTGAGTTGTAAATTAAGCTGGATATAAAACTTGAATGTCCACGATAGCATGGTTATTCTCTTGTTTAAGTTTAATTATACTTTAATTTTAATAAATATAATAAACTGCTGGCATAAATAAAGAACTAAATAGTTTATTAAAATGTTTTTCAAATCAGTATTATTTTTAATACTTCAAGATATCTGCTCAATGTAAAGTTTTTTCGTCGTATTATAAAACCCAATTCGACGAACAATTTCTAAGTTTTAATGTAAAGTGAGCGACTAATATTTTTGTATTGATCTATTAAAATTGTGGGCAAATTATACGTAAATAATAGTTATTCTTTAAAACGTTTTGCTTAAAATAAGTTAATTGAATTTTTATTCAGTGAAATAAGTGAATTTACAAGTTTGATTATCCTACATTAATGCGCTATTGGCATTTCCTTTAAAAATTGAGTTGAACCGAGAAATTCTCATGATTTCAATTCCAGATGAGGGTGTACCATCCGAGGTAACATTTGTGACAAAACTAAAACACAAAAGAGATTTATCAAAGCACGATTACCATATTGTAGAAGTACGTTTAATTTCTGAGGAAATTAAATTCTCAATTCACCTTTCCAGAAATTATGATCTTGCAAATTTACGAGTTTCGCCTGAACTGATGTAAGAATTGAAATAATTTTTTAACTAGAGTAAATCTTCAAGTTAACTGCCAATGACTTCATAAAAAACATTAATTATTGAATTTAGTGTCAAAGACGAAGCAGAGTCTGTCCATATTGATCTCCAAAATTGTTTTTACACTGGAATAATCTCTGATCTTCCTGGCGGAAGGGCGGCCCTATCAGCGTGTGGAGACCAGCCTGGTTTTGTAATTAGATTTCTTAATGCTCAATACTCAAACTTGAATTTGACAAATTTTGATAAAATTGTTTAAAATGTCCAGAGTGGACATATTCTTCTAGGTGATGAGCATTTAGTACTTGAACCTGACATGTCTAATACTTCTTCGCATCATGGAAATGAAAAGCCCACTTTACTCCACAGAGTTTACAGAGCAACAAACATTGCAAAGAAGGAAAACTCAACGCATTCTGATAGTAATATCCTTGGTCATATTATGTGGTACGACTATTAACATCACTGATAACTGTTTTTTGATAGTGTTTTAATTTCTTAGTGCGACGAGTTCCTAAAGACGAATTGAAGAAAGCAGTTGCTGAAATGGCAAACTCCACCCAAGGAAAAGAAGATGCGCCAGACGAAGATAATGATGAAACCCAAACTCAAAAACCGGGTTCAGCAGTTGGAGCCCTTATTGACTCTGATGATGATACTAACGATCAATTTGGGATTGAGCTGCAGACATACGCAAAGAAAAAAAATCCGTCAAAGTCAAAAGAATCAAAAAAGTTGACCGTGGCTGGTATCAAAATAATTGAAATTGCCGTTTTTACAGACTCGAAACTTTACGAAGCGTGGAAACAGCGATATGCTAAAGATACCAAGCTTAAACTGAAAGGATTTATTCTTAGTATGGTGAATAATGTAAGTCGCACCTTATTTGTAGACATTTTGTATAGATTCATTATGCTTTTTTTATTTCGCTGAACTATCTAACTGTAAGCGTTGCTATAATTTGAGTGAAATTACTTTTGCAAACTTATAGACTGTAAGCATAGTAGATTTGGCTTAGTCTTTGCTTGCCTGCCTTGCCGTGTTAAGGTTTCCCCCTTCCTTTCTCTTGCAGTTCTAGTCTAAATTGTAGGTCCAATGAAGGGTCGGTAAGTCGGTCGATCGATCACTAATTATTGCGACACATACGATACATTCCTTGCTGTACTATGTATCTCATAACTCACGACTTAAAAAAACAGATGAATTTGCTGTATCAGCACCCAAGTCTAGGAGTAGACATCGCATTTCGTCTCGTGTATCTTGAAATTCTACAAAAAAGCGTGAAGGGACTCGACAGTTCAGAAGGAGAGTCAACAAAGTACCTAAAATCTTTTTGTAAATATGCTGGGGATAAAAACGACAGAGGAGCTGACTGGGACCACGCACTATTACTTACCGGCTATGATCTTACAGAAGAGGGGGACAGACTGATTACAGGTGCGTGTCTTTTTCGCAGAAAATGCAGCATTCTGCACATTGGCTTTCTTTTTAAAAACTATTCATCCTTTCCAAAAGGAACTGATAACTGATACGTGTATAATTTTATGAACATCTCAAGGAATGGCTTGGTTTAGCACGATGTGTTTGAAATATTGGAGTTGTTCAATAAGCGAGGGGACATCCTTCGGCTCCACTTTTACAATTGCTCACGAACTGGGTCACAGTATTGGTATGGAGCATGACGGAGAAAGTTCCAGTAAAGCCTGTGATAAGGAGAAGTATATCATGTCTCCAACCACTGGGGCTGGGAAAATAACCTGGTCCAAATGTTCGAGTCAAAACCTAAAGGACTTCATTACAAAAGGATCTTCCGATCTTGAAAAAACTGACTTGGCAAGCATCCCTGCTTGCATTACACGAGCCTCACCGTTAAAAAATCAAAGGATTAAATTTGCTACAAAAGGAGGTAAATTACCTGGGCAGATTTATAATGCAAACATTCAATGTCAGTACGATCGTGGGAGTCAGTATTCTGAGTACACTTCGAGTACTTTGGTAAGGAACAAAAAGTGTCGATGGCTGCTTAATAATGACTTGCATGTTTTGTGCATTTGAGATGTACTTTTTTCATTTTAATTTAAACCCTACTAATTATTGTTTAGGATTCTTGCTTAACGCTTTGGTGTTCAAAACCAGATAAAACGGCAGGATCACTGAAGATTAAGGAAGGTCACCCGCCTTTGGAAGGAACCAAGTGTGGAACTGGCAAGGTACATAAATCTGCATGATAATGTTTTTAGGGGTGAAATACGCTTGAGTGAGGGGTATAAATAGGATATAAATTAAGGAATATTCACTCTTCATTGATAATTGATGGTGATGGTGTCGAATATTATGATTTTGAGTCCAATTATTTCGAAAAAAACTTTTTAGCACTTCACTGATCACTAAAACGATATTGATTTTTTGCCGACGCTTCGAACAATGTCCGAATGAGTATTCCTTAATATATATCCTATGATAATGTTTTTACCTACTTCATTGAACAGATAACTAAGAGTTGTTTCAGAGACCAATTATCCTTCACTAGTTGTCCCGAACTAATTTTCCTTATTTTCTAAGTACATAGTAATGCTTTATAAGAAAAGTTTGCGAATTGAATGGTTCCTATAATTTACATGAATTATAATCAGTTTCGTGAGTTTGAGTTTACTATAATATGCATATTATACTTTCGAAGTCAACAACTTACAACAGCGACTGTGTTGGAAGTTGCATATTAGTAATGTATAATTTTTGACTTGGCAAATGTGATAAAATTAACTTTTAAACATTTTGGATCGATATATCATGCTATTAGTTTTCATGAATCACGTTACATTTTAGTTCATTCGATTACAATTTCGCATCGTTGACAAACGATAGGGCATGCATAGCATTTACTTTTCATGTAAAGAATTTTATGTACCTTTCACTGAAATCAAAGGAAAGAATTTTTATTATTTAAAATATTCTATTCAGCTTTCAAAAGATTTAAAATTGTAATACGTTGGCAATGATAGCATTACAACTGAGGTCATATAAATTTAAATAAATTAAATGTCAATTTCTAAACATTATTATGTTACAGTACTGCCGATATGGAAAATGTGTCAAGAATAAAAAAGCTCGATAAGGATCTATCAAGGCCGGATTAATTTATGAATACAGACTACTCAATTTGATTATATGAAAAAACGATAGAAAAGATGAAAATGAACCAAATCCAAATAAATAAATATTTATTTAAAAAATATTTGCACAAACCATCATTTTATACGGAATTATTAAATCGTTTGATAAATTTTACTAAAATGTTGTACATTATGCGTAAATTTAAAGCTACATGCATGATGTTGTATTTAAACTCTGTACCATTATCTCTTTTTCCAAAGTTACCATATAACAGACATTAATATTAGCAATATAGCAAAGTATATCAAATATTTTATAAATAGAGTTCAACCACTATTACCTTATGAAAAAAAAATTATACCAAAATTAAAACTCTTTAGTCAGACGTATTCGGAAGAGGATCATTGGTCAAGATGGCACTTTTGGGTCCATTAGCTTTCATAGCCGATCGTTCGCTTTTACTCATTGAATTTCTAACATTCTTAAGTCTTGGATAGTAAATCGAACTTCGAGATGGTCCAGTGATAAGTACGGCTGTGCCATTGATTTGTCCTTCGTGAAGATTGTAAGAACTGACACCCTTGGGACATATTATTTCAAAGTAGAATTCATCATACATATAATTCTCAACGTAAACGTCCAAAATATTTCCGTGAGGTCGGAGGGCGTAGTAGGCAATGCCCGTGTCAACAACCAGAAACAGTCGGGCATATCCGTTATAACTATCCGAATTATCGTAGTACTCTCCCGAGACTGCAATCTTCTTATCAGAGTTTGTAATACCGTTTACCGTATAGTGGAATCCCGTTTTGTCTCCAACCGTTATTGTAACCTTTGATTCAGGGTATCCTGTATTTCTGCGATGAATTGAAGAAATCGCATTAATGAACCATTTTCAGTTTTATTTAAAATTGAAATATAAGTTAAGAATTAGATGGTAAAAGGTAGTATATACATAAGTTCTTAAACGATGTATGTAACTGTGACTATTTACCTGTCACGTTCTGTTCTGGAAATATTTTCATTCATGCTTTTTCGACTTAACGTAAACCATTTCTAACTTTTGGAAAAAACGTTGAAAAAATGTATTCTCTAAGCAAAATCATTCAATTATTTGTCTAAAAGGGAACAAATGAAAGTTTCTTATGATGCTAACCAACCATTGTTTTATTTTCTGAAACACTCTTGACAGCTGTATCTAGCATATTTGTAGCTGTTACTTGCTGCTTTACTAATTCCGACTGTTGTAAAAATCATATCAACTGGACTTATCTTTAGATTAGATGGAGGCATGTTGAGACATCGTACAAAAAATTTTGTAAAACTGAAGACAGGCTGAAAATACCTTATTATTAAAAATGCTGAAGTCATCAGATGAATTCAAAACCAAAACCTAACAATGCCTGTAAAATCTGAATGTTAGTGTTTTCAAGGCTTTATATTTCTAAATACCGAACTAAATACTAAAACCGAACGCTTTATTAACCACTTAATGTTAATGATAATTTAAAATACAAAATAAAGGTGTAATGTTTATTTTGAATTTATCAGAATTCAGAATTGTATTGCATTAGTACGTTTAGTCACATACTTATTATTGGCCTCTTGATAATCCCGATTTTTTGGTTGGAGCTTTGGCGTCTCAGCAATTATATTGGAAGAATTGCTTCCACTGTCTGCTGACAATGCTGAAGAAACGCAAAGTATTACCGTAGCACAGGTAAACAGATTCATTTTGATTACCTGACCCTAAGGTTAGGATCCAATCGAATGTTTTAACTTCTTATTTTTTTCGAGAAAAGTTTGAACCCTTTCTCAGTCTATGTGAAGCGTTTCAAGATACGAGAAACTAATTTCGAGCTACAACAAAAGAAGACTTAAGTCTCAAACTCAAGATTTGAGGTACGAATAAAAAAATGTGTAATACTACTCTCAAAAGGTATTGAAAATACTAGGGCGCCTATTCTAGGACAAGTGATGCTTGTTAACCTAATTCATGATTTATTTATACAGATTTACAGATGCTCTCCAGAATCCAATTAATTACAAAATAGTCATTCATAAATCAACCTTCAGACTTATTACTCTTATTTTCATTTTTTAAGGATGACAGGTGTAAATGTATTTGATTTACGAATTATTACATAATATACATTATTTGCAGCCAACGTTATAGACAGATAATACAAACGCAGTTTCAACACTAAACTAGGCAATGTTGATAGATTTATCATTTCAATTTTCCGTTCCTTTTCTACTGTGCTCATACTTTTATGTTATTTGACGACCGTTTCTCTTCATCTCCAATCTCCAATTCTAAGCTATCTAAATGAATTTGCTTTCCAGACGTTTTATTACAAATAATTATTTCTAGCAAAGACATTTAGAAGGACAGTGGTCAGTTCGGCCAAGCAAATTTGGGCCAAACAGTATCTCTTGAAGTGAGAAATGAGGAATACAAGATCACTTTTGCAGGAGCTATCAAGTATAGTAAGGCCTGCAACACATATCATAAAATCATCATATCATCACATAAAATTCACTCTTTAAATAAAATTACCAATTAATACTTATCAATTAATATATTGACAGGTCATAAAATAACCGTCAAAACACATGCTGCAAACATTGTTTCAGAATAAAAGTATATAATTTTCCAACATTTTTCCTAGAAACAATTAAATTAACTAGGTACTAACTTTAATCCCAAAATAAGCGTTGTACTAATCTTGAAATGTTGAGATAAAACAAATATTTAAATAATTTTGAACAGTATAATCGAGGTTGTCCAAAGTTTAGCTTCAAATACATATATTAAGCTTTTAAACGCATCCTTTTCCATTTCAGAATGATTGAATGGCATTTTTATTTTCCACAGGTCTTCCATGACGCAATTTAAAACATGTAGTAAAACAATATTACACTAACTATATTACAATTTTATTATAACATACATTTTTTAGTATGTAAAGTACTTCAGATAAATCAATAAACCCCATTATTAAAGGGATGATGATGATGATACTAAATGAACAATTCTATGGAAAAACGAAAAGTAACAAGAACAAAACCACATTGTGCATCAATCAAAAAATATGAAGATGTACGTGCGTGCGATATGAAGATAATATTTATAAATTACAAATTCAGGTCAAATGCGGTGTGTTCTGTACTTCAGTAATGGATCAAATAAAAATATACGATACGTTTAGAAAAAGTTAAAGCTTGAAAACTGGCTATTTAAAGTTAAATGTATAAGACACATTGGGAACCGATGTGAAAATTTAAAAAAATTGTCTAACTTGATTTTGCTAATAAAAAGAAATTAGACAGGTGTGTTTAGAAGGTTTTATCATGGAAGAAAGATTTTACTGTTAGACCTTCTATACAACTTTGGAAATTACAGTATAATCGAATCGCAATAATACAATTACAATTGTGCAGTTATATCAAGTGTCTCTTTATCTAAGTCCACCCAGTCTGTATGCACGTATAAATATCAATCAATACTTCAAGCTTTATCAGATTTGTTTGCAAAATTAAAATTCAACGTTTCAAATCGCGACAATCGCAATTCCAGTACGCGTAAACAGATAAATAATTTTACTAACGCCAAAGGATTGAAACTGTCCCAATGCTTTTGACAAGACCTCAGTTGGTTAGAAAAGTAATAGTCAATGAGTTAAAATGCCT
>JAQFZZ010000097.1:0-33274 GCA_034696405.1 Isotoma caerulea | reverse complement strand
AGTACTAGGCTCAGTTGCCGTTGTTGTTGTAGTACTAGGCTCAGTTGCCGTTGTTGTTGTAGTACTAGGCTCAGTTGCCGTTGTTGTTGTAGTACTAGGCTCAGTTGTCGCTAAGGTGGTAGTAATAGGCTCGGTTGTCGTTGTGGTGGTAGTAATAGGCACATTTGTTGTTCTGGTGGTAGTTATAGGCTCAGTTGTCGTTGTAGTACTTGGCTTAGTTGTCGTAGTACTTGGGTTAGTTGTCGTAATACTAGGCTCAGTTGTCGTTGTTGTTGTAGTACTAGGCTCAGTTGTCGCTAAGGTGGTAGTAATAGGCTCGGTTGTCGTTGTGGTGGTAGTAATAGGCTCAGTTGTCGTTGTAGTACTTGGCTTAGTTGTCGTAGTACTTGGCTTTGTTGTTGAAGTTGTAGTAGTACGCTCAGTTGTTGAGGTTGTAGTAGGCCCTGTTGTCGTTGTAGTCTGGGGAATTTCCGGGGCGGGACAGCATTTAATTCGCAAATTGTTAAGCGATGTGTCGTCGCCTTGTTCAGTAAAATACAATTAAAGTTAAAAACTGATTAATTGGTTACATTTTTGAGCATGCATCGTTTTTAAAATATGTCTTACCCAGTCCTCGACGCCATTCAACTTGCGTTTGGAGACCACAAATTGCTTTCCCTTCACTGCATCGTCGCTGTTGGGTATAACCGCTATCTCGATACTGCGTTAACGGATTTTCTTGGTAACCTTCCAGCTCTTTATCATCCTGGCAAATTAACTTGATATTGATAGCAGCTACATCATCTACAGACCGACCCTGATATGCCTGTGATTTAAGTTGAAATCCCACGGCATATGTTAAGCACTCTTTCGCCTGCTTTGGACGTCCAAACGATCCAACAGCACTTGTAATATTTTCCAATTTTCTAAATATTGAGTACTTTGGAATGCCACAGAAAAATGTAATGCCATTCAGAGCTGTATTGTCCAAACGTCTCCTGGAATAGTCTTCAACACGTACTTGAAATCCCGTTACAACCTGTCCCGTCGAACAATTTTGGAATTTACCCCACCGACCAAATTTAGTAATCTGTGGACTTTCAAGAATCTCTTGGTCGGCTAAACTTCCGAATATAGAAACCGAAAATAACAAAAGACTTAGACTTATCATCGCGAAAATAAATATTAAATCAATATTGAATGATTTCAAGCCTCTGAAGCTTAACTATATATATTCCAATCGAAATTCTGCTCTCAATTAATTATCAATGTAATTTGGACTAAATTATTAGCTGTATTATTAATGATTGTATAACTCTTTATTTTCACGCAGAGGTTATCAAGGTAGAAAGATAATAATTACATCAATTCCAGGAAAAAGACAGCAATGAAAAATCATAAAAATACAAGATTCTATAGCAAAAGTTATTTTATTTAGCATGCATCCACCTCATTTTTGTACTTTATCTTTCTCGATTGCATCTTATTGCTATTTATGAAAAAATAAACAGAACAAATTAAATCGCATTTGAAATAAAACAACAATGAGGCAGGACAAGGTCATAAATTGAATATTCAATTTCAGTATTGTATTGTAACCTAATATTTTTGGTTTAGCTCTACCAGGTGGTAGTTAATTAAATGCAGGAAGAAATAATACTGATGAATTTGGAGATAGGAAAAATAAATATGGCAATGGTACTCAGATAATTTGGTGGCTAATAAGTTTCTTCTGTGTATTGTGACACAGCTTGAACTGTTTGTATGTTTGAAGCTAATCGTACATTTATAATTTTATATCATGTCTGCCAGTCGGCCAACAAAGCAAAAATATCAAAACTTGAACATTCCTAAGAATAGCTACAAAACTAACAATTGAAACAGCCTAAAACTCAAATATATCGATTTTAATTTTTATATGATACTTTTCAGAATACACAATCGCGGTCATGATTTTAAGGAATTTAAACATCGAATGGTTTCAAATAAAATTCAAGCATTGATACATTTTACTTTAAAAAATAATTAGATTACGTATATATTTTATTTTAACGTTTGTCATTCGTAAAACAATGAAAAATTATTTTGTACACAAAGAAAGACATTTTGTCAATCCACAGAATTCGATTCGAGAACTTTCTTGAGATGAAGTTCCATAGCATACTGCGTGGCTCTATTTCCTTTACTTAATGCGATTTCGAACGCATTATCTCCTATATAATTCGGCTTTGTCATTGATGCCCCAAGAGCTAAAAGTTCATTAGCAGTTTGGGTTTGATTTGTAAATGCGGCATGGATTAATGCTGTGTTCCCATAATCATCTTCAGCTTCCAATTCTGCCCCTTTGGATATGAGATAATTCAAAATATCTGTATGACCCTTGGAAGCCGCAAACATTAGAGATGTTTGTCCATCAGGTCCGGTAAAATTTACATCAGCTCCTTTGTTAATCAATAGCTCTACAATTGGCAGTTTTCCATGAAATGTGGCCCATATCAAAGCCGTGAGACCGTCTGAGTCGATTGAGTTTACATTTGAATCTATTTAAAATTACAAGTTATTATGCATTCTATCCTTTATTTCTTTTTAATAACAGTTTAAATATACAATTACCATCTATATCACTTTCAGTTAAGTTTCCCTTAGCTGCCTTTTCTTGAAAAGTCAAAGGGTGAGGTGGGATCGTATCTCTGCCATGAGTTTTTACATTTCCCCGTTGCAGATTTGTGAGAATCGTCAAAGGCTAGAAAAAAATTGTAAAATTTTAGATTAGTTTATAAAGTTGACTACCTATACAATTACGAATTACTTTTACTTTTAAGTCAATCGAGAATATCAAACCTTATAAGGTAAAAATGCGCTATTTCGAGAGCCGATTTCCGATGCTTGAGAAGGTTTGATGTCGTCTGTTAAAAAAGAACCACCCAGTCCTAAATCAATATCAGAGAATTCTTGATATTCTTGTTTGATAGTTATTCCAGGGTCCATGTCCATCTCCATTTTCATTAACTTATTTATTTATTACTTATGAATGAGGTATATATTTATAAACGAAGTAAGATTGTACATATAGAGATTTATTACTTCGATCCTTGTCAAAAATCAAAACAAATGATCCGACTGACAAGTTTTTAATAGATGTTCTATATAGTAAACAATTATTCAGAGTTACAAACAATGACAAAATTGTTTTTATTTGTTTGGTTAGTGCCAAAAATCTCATATGAAAAAAACCTAGTGGCACTAACCAAAGGGGTTTGAGATCAATAAAATACTTTAAATTTTTACTTTTTCTTCATTCTTTTGCGATTCTATTAAGTCTTCAAAATTTTGAAGGCTTGACGAAGAAAAAATTTTGCAGAAATTTTGAAAGCTCAACACCCTGATGATATTTTGGGTTACATGATTTTGAACCATGGGCGCATTCATTAGAAATTTTTTGTCCCATCCTTATATTGTCCAATAGCCGAATGTCAGTGTTTTTTTTAGAGGAGGGCATAAACACCACTCTGGGTTTCTGAGCCGATCTTCCAATGCAATGTTCCAAATCCCCTAGATTCTTGCTCACCAAATACTTCAATGTGTACATGTGTAAATGTGTATTCCATCAGCCGAGCCAGCAGAACTCTATATAGTACGGTTTGTTATTCATCCAATACCATTTCCTATTGTTTACCTAATACCTGGTGTAATAACAAAGTAAAATGTACGGAAAGATATGCCGAAGACTTTACGTGGAAGGAATCACGTAGAAAGTTCCACACAAAGCACACGTACTATGCGAATACGAATCCGAAACCTTATAACCTTATAGATGCCTAGATGAAGAAAGAGTAAAAGTTCATGAATGTTCGGGAAGTTGCTTGCGACGTGAAGAAAACATCGTGTTCACTTACAAACATCAGAAACTATATAAAGAGAAATGTGAGACAACACACTGGCTTTCAGTATTTGCGTTGCAAGCCAAAGCTACACATCAATTACATTGAACATATTGGAACGTTTTGAATCGGAAGCATTTAAAGCAATCTCTCTTAAATTTCTTCAGAAATATCAAGTCATTTTAAGGAAACTTGAAACCCTGGAAAAGTAAATTATTTCGTCAAAGTAAAAGGTGAGATTTAGTTCTGCGGGGAAATTGAGATTTTGGGATTAAAATTTTATCTCAGTTTTTTTAACTTTGTCACAATAAAATAACCCAGTTTGCAATTTCAGAAAACAGCAGAAATGTATCACTGCAACAGAGCTGTAGTTCCTTTGGTTCGAGTGCATTTAATGACACCCAGCAGGACCTTCTTTGCTCGAAGGCACTCTCCCTTTGGCTTAGTGAACATCTCAAGACAGATGGATGATATGGAGAGAATTTTCTCAAGAATGGAACGAGAAATGGCTTCAGCCTTCAGGGACTTTGGGTTTTCGCCTAGAATTCGCAGCTTCTTTGAACCCACATCGTCAATATCAGGAAAGTTTTGTCCTACGATTGAAGCGCAGACAAGTGATGGGGAAAAGGGAGGAAAGTACACGATGAGAATGGATGTTGGACCTGAGTTCAATCCGGAAGATATTAAAGTTACTCTCAAAGACCGTGTTTTGACTATTCAGGCTAAGCTTGAACAAAAATCTGAAGATGGAAATTCCAGAATGTATCAAGAGATGCATAGATCTTTTACCCTTCCGGAGAATGTGAAAATCGAAGAAGTCAAAAGTTTATTTACACCTGACGGGATTCTCACAATCGAAGCACCCGCACCGGAAATTGAAATTTCGAAACCGAAAGAAATCCCAATTGCTGTAGAGGCTGGGGCTGCTGCTGCTACCAGCAGTCCATAAATTATCATGTCTCAATATGAACAGATGGTTATCGAGTATTGCAGAAGGGGATCAACTCGTGGTGTACAATACAAATCGTCTCATCGCATTGCTTAACTTATTATTGACTGTAGTTTTTCTGTAGTGTTGAAATATAAGTCATTTTTGAGGCAGTAAAACTTAACATTATCGTCTAGAAGATTCATAAGTAACTGAAAAAACAATTACCTATGTATATATGTTAGTTAGTGCAGTGTGGTAGCTAGCTAACCTTAAATTCGTTTGATTTATTGTTTTTCAATTAGTATATAACATTAAACTTAATATCATGTAGTATTATGATACTTATAATGCAATGTTGTTGATCTTATTACTGCAGTTTAATATGAGAAATGAGACTGATTTGTTTGAATAATTCTTTACTGTTACCCTGAATATTTTGTAGTAATTCTTTTTCTAAAAATAAATATATTATATTAAACCATTGTATTGTAGCATTGTTGTTTTTAACGGAATGGAATAAAATATGCTACGGGTTGAACATAAAAATGAGCAGCTAAATTCATTATGCATCTCAAAATCAACTTCTCAGACAATTTAAACTTAAAATTGGCTTGGCAAATGCACATTGAAGTTTAGTTAAGAATTCGATTAAACGATCACTGCTCATAAAAAATATATGATCTAAACTTTCACTTTTCCAGTACATTCGAGGGGTGATCATTTGACTTTGACTCATCTTTAGTATTGTATTATTGATGACATAATTTCATGCTTCTGACATTTCTGACACCAAAATTAGAAATAAATAAATAAAAAATATTCTCATTGATATTGCAGCATCTACTTGGATTCCTTTCCTTCTTGCATCGCATGTAACTTACTACAGTAGTTTTTTAGTTGTAGTTTTTTTGCAGCATACCGAAATGCCTGATGAAACTTCGATTATGTTTTGCATTCATTATTCTTTTCAGTACAATATAGTGTAGTCTTGCATTCTATCACAACCTCGGTCTCATTGCGATTTTGAGACTTGTTAACTTAACTACAAGAAATTTATTAATTTAAAAAGTAGCTTCTGGGATCATCTCTATTAGCAAGAAAGTTTAATTTATTAAATATATTTCTTCTAATTTTGTTTGTGTGAATTTAAAGAAAAACATTTCACTGAATATTTATCTGCATAAAAATGAGGTTGCAGAAACTGCAATTAGTAACTTCTTTTCCCATAAAAAGTTATTCCTTGTTCGACCCAAGATGTATTGGAAACCCCTGTTTGCTCAGTAATCCATTAACCGTAAGTACTTATGCATTTGAGGCTTTCTTGAACAATTTCTATAAAATATCAAAGCCTAATTTAAAATTTTTGATGTTCAATTTGCAGTGTGCTGGATTAAGAAAGTCTCTTACAACAAGCCCTAGCAAAGATACAGCAGTTATAAATGTTGAAATCGAAACACAGCCGTTTTTGAAATCCACAAACGGTAATAAAAACGAAGTTACTAATCCTTCCAAGCTTGGAACATTGATTCATCGAATTTGGTCAGCTATATTTTTACGTAAAAACCAGCATACTGTAGCAGCAAACACTGCAGTTCAAATTCCACCCAAACAGGAACACAGCAGATTCTATAGCGTGGAAGATATGATTCAAAACATTGAACGTACTTCAAATAAGGTCGAAACCCTTAAAAAGCGTTATGAAACTTTAAAGTCTTTACGTAGTCGAATGCAGGAAGCACTCGACTTGTTAAAGAACACTGCTGGAGACCAAGTTGCAGTTGGAACCCTCAAATTGGAAGACTCAAAAGTTTCTACGATAGTTTCAACAGGAATCCTTTTAGAAGTATTAAAATATTTTGAACCGTTTATGAAAACCACAATGGAAGAGCCTAAAGATGATGGATCAACGCTTCAGCAATTAGAATAAAAAGCTGAATACACTCTTTCTTGAATTATTTCCTGGCTAAGTAATGGATAATCCATCTGATGGATATCTATTGTTTTTTACTACCCAACGCACAACGGAGATGCTAGATTGTGATTCTTCAATTTTAACTGAAAGTCAACATTAATTTATAATTTGTCTATAATAAAAACAGATTTACGACGCTCTCGTTTCAAAAGTTTCTGTCATTTTTTTAAAAATCACTAGGTATATAGTAAATTCTTGTTTCTATTTCATTTTTTGGTGACAATATTGAAATGTTTTAAACATTTTATTGATCTGACCTTACTGAACTCATTGGTAAAATAAGCATTTGAAGTATTTGAGTCGATATAAATCGAAATAATATTACTTTTGAGTCGAAATAAACTGGTTTACATAATTCCAAGCGTTATTTTATGTGTAACAATTTTGTTATTAAAAATAATCTCAACCAGAAAAAAAATACCGCACCTAACGATAATGATGACAATTTATTTGCAGTATTAAATACTCAACGGATGTATGGCCTTTCATGGCTTTTTAGCATACTTTTAATTTAGAATTTTAGTAAAACGTAAATTCCTTTTCATCAACTGACATTAAAATTTAAAGTTGACTTGCAAATTTGCAATTTGAAGTGATTTAGCAAACTCGGTTTTAATGGACGTTTTTTGCATCATTGCATCGGAAAGTTGGTCGCTGATTGATTATTATTTTAGTGCAATTTTCACAAATAATTACCTAATGTTGATCAAATCATTTTAATAATAAATACAATAGCGAAGTCGACGATTTGCAGTGATTTGAAAAATCCGAAGAAAATGACAAAACTAACAATAAGAAGACAAAGATTTTTGAGAGTCATTCATGAAAGACTAAATGCTGTAATTTTTGGCTCTGATGTCTTAAATGAGAATTATCACAGAGCAAGTTTCCACCTAAATTCTAAGCATTTATGTCAGGCAGTTGCACACTTGATTCTTCGTTTGGGAAAGTGCAAGGTGAATTTACAAAATTTCATTATCGTTTGCAACTGGATTTATTCCCTCCGGTAAAAATTTTTCAAAATTTTATAGTTATGTTTTTCATGAAAATCCTTTGTTTCATGTAAACTGTTTTTGCTTTTTATAAAACAACCGTTTTTGTTAATTTTTATAACATATAAAGGTTTTTGAATCTGATGTAGAAATACTGGACGAAAATTCAATCAGGCGGGTCCTTCGAATTACACAATTTATCATTCACCTAAACCATAACTGATAAGCGTCAACTGGCTGGAATAATCGCACTTCACAGGGTATGAAAAATTAATTATTTGTCTTCAGAAGTCAGAATACTTTGTACGTGTATCATGCGTCATGCGTTTATCTTTTTATAGCTTACCGAGTTCTTAATTTGTAATTAACTGTGAACTGCTGTGCATTGATTGTTTAAATTGTTTAATTTTTCATGGCTTCAAGTTAATAGTTAATACATAATACAGTTGGAAATAGTTTAAAACCTTTTTTTTGTAATTTCAGAGGATTCTTATTTCCTTGAGAGTACAAGACTGTCGAATTACAGCTATAATTGAGTGAAAAGGGAATTGCAAACAGTTACAACAATGATGGATGGGGAAATCGTTGACCAGCAAGAACTTGAATTGTAAATTTTAATGATTCATGTAAATCAAATGATTACCTTTGTTTGAAAAGCGTTGTAGCATTGATATTATATATAGGTGCATTCCAGAAGGCGGTGAAGTTTGTGTGACTACGTCATATAATTCAGATCTCAGACCTGTGGAAGAACTATTGGCAGCGGGGGGGTCGGAATGTAATGAAGAAGGCCAATTTGAATGTGAGGAATGCAAACTTGTTCTGTCTACACATTCTGTATATGAACAACACAAAGAACAGGTCCATGTCGATGAAGCGTTTTATGCTTGCGAATTCTGCTCCGCTACCCGAATTCATTGGAGTGAATTCTATGCTCATCAGTGTACAAATCCTGACAGTACCCCTCTGGTCTGTCCCCAGTGTCAGTTAACTGTATCGACGAAAAAGCAACTCAATATTCACGAAGAAGTTCATGCACTGCAACGAAGATTTACTACTAAGAAGCTGAGTAGTTACTTTGCTAGGAAATTAGAAGAAGCCGAAGATCCTGCAATTGATTGGGGTAGCAAACCATTCATTTGTGGAATATGTGGGAAACCATTCAGCAAATTGTATGAAGTAGAATACCACGAAAAATTGCACACGGAAGAACGAACTACGAATTTACATGCGTGTACCAAATGCGGAATGAAGTATTTAAACAAAAATGATCTGAACAAACACGCTGCAAAGGGATGTTCTACAGAGTTATCGAAGAAAACAGCTCCACCGCCTTAGATCTTTTACGGTTGGTAATACTTTTATCTGCTTGCTATATTTAAAGCATCTAAAACACTGGTACTTTAAGTTATTCTTTACGAACGTCATTAATTGTAAAGCGTATGCGAAATGTATATTTAAAATGCTAGTAGCCCTTTTGTAAGTTATACCTATGTCCTAATGCATCTTAAGTTGTTAAGTTAGGTAATTTTTTATTGTCTAATAAACATGTGTATGATTAATGATTGTTGTAATACACTGTCTACTGTAATAAACTATTGTTTGTTCCAAAGAACCATATATGTTCAGCTTGTCAAATGCTGGTCTTGTGCAATAAAATCAGTGAACGAGAAACCCAAAATTCATATTCATTTTTGCTTCTTTATTTGAAATTATCAATTTTACATAGCGTCGATCAAATAATCTTTTTGTCTCTCATTCCATTTTTTAGAAAAATACGTAAACTTAAAATACACGGAATCCAGGCAAAAGGATTGTAATTTTTTGTTTCTGTTCTAGGCTCTAAATTAAAAAGTAACTACTTTACTCATTTAGGCAGTTGATACTGGCCTGTAGAATAAACTAAAAGGTTTTGGGATACTTTTTCGTCTAAGAACTTCTGCAGCTCATCAGAACTACATTCCACTGTAGCAAATAATTTGAGCATTGAATGTATTCTTGGTAAGGGCAAAGACTCTAGATTCGTTAACATTGCCTCAATATAAGACCAGAACATCTGTAAAAAGAAAAAAAAACAACTTCAATTAGTTAAAATTTAAATTTAAAATTCCAATTTTTATTTCTGCCTCCAGCTTAAGAATAAATTAACTTGCACCCATCTTACCTGTAATTCAGTCGCTCGCTGAGATGATGTGGACGCCATAGGACTGTCGCTTTCAGTTTCTTCAACATACTTATTAGGAATGACTCCAGTAGCTTGAGAGCCTTCACTAACGCTATCTGATAAAGCATAAACCCCTTGACCGACATGTGTGATGATTCCCTGAAAGTTTACAACCATCAGTGAATTATAAGTAATTAGTTGAAATGAAATGGAATTTCTAACATATAGAAGCATACCTTTGAAACCCACAAACTCATACGATTATTGAGCAAAGATGCCGATGTTCCTGTTGCTTTAGCCAGCTCATCTAATGTCCATTTTTCTAACAGAAAAACCCAGAATATGAAACTGCATAATTATGCACAAACTTCATCAATTCATGTATAAAAAATGTAGTTTACCTTTTTCTTGGAAGTGGTAAATCAGAGTTGCTTGCAGAGGTGTCACAGAAAAACTCACAACGTTACCCCCGTGTTCTATTTCCAATTCAACTGTACCTATATGTTTCTGCCACTCCAGCGTTCGATTGCCCTTTATCATCTCGAAAGCTTTTGTATATTTTTCTAGAGCTTCTACAACAGGTTTAGGAAGTACAAGCTCTTCTTGTTTGAAAGTTGGCCAAAATTGTGCAGACACTACCAATCCCGTTACATGGACGGTCTAAAAGGAGTTAGTTAAAACAACCATGTGCCTATCAATTTTCTAGTATGCTACAAAAATCTAAACATAAATTAAATTTTTACTGTACCTCATTGGCCAAAACAGCACCCTCCTCTTCATAAAACCTAGTATTTAGTCTTTGGGAATCTCCTACATCCTTCAGCATCACTTCACACTTTTGTAAATCTGACTCACCGAACCTAAATTGCAACACATGTAGGCAAAGATTAAAATTGAGTGACTGCTTTAGAGAATAATGGTTAACATTTAATTTTAATTCTAATAAAAACCTCAATTTCAGCAATTCCAGGCATTTAATTTCTCGAGTTATTGAGCCGGGTTTGGGAAGTCTTAATAATCTATCTGCTAGTAAAGCTCTGTACTCATCTATGAAAACAGTCTTTGAGCCATAAATAGATACTAAAGCTTCGATGAGGTCAGATTTCCGCAAATTATTTTTGTCCTTCGGAACGTCAATGGGATCTAAAATATTAACAACATTATGTTTAATATTATATTAAAACTTAAATATAAATTATGACGCTCGTGTGTAAATATAAAAGCTAAGATGATCATACCTGGTTCCCAAGTTCTCCAATTATCCATGTTAACTTTATTCTTTTTATCCAAGTTCGTTGGGTTTCTTGCTAATTCATCTGATAACTCCCCTGATTCTTCAGTAAGACTAACAAGGATAACTCTGACTGTTTCTTCCCGATGTTTTAAATACTCCCTACATAATAATACAACTAATTTATTACTGAAACTCATATTATCAAAATTTCTTTCATCTAAACTTGCAATATCCATTTAAAAAAATGTATTTTATATAACTCGCCTAACAGGAGGAGTAACAAGTTGAACAAGAATACCAGTGGTATCAATGTATTTTAATGCTCGGACTGTTGATACGTATGCTTCTAAAACATCACTGGTATTTACCCCGGCATTTAATAATCTTCTTTCAAGTGAAGATTTTAGACTTGAAACGAGATCATTGCGCAAGTTTACTTCTTTCATACATACTTTTAGGTCATCCAAAATTGGTTGAGAGTCAGGAAATTCTGAAATGAATACAAATAAATACCTTTTTCATTTTAACATTACGTAAAATCATCCTAATTAGACATTAGCAATTTGTAGATAAGCTTACCAATAATTATAGCAAATAGGTTTTTGATTATAGACTTTCCATAAACTTCGACCATCATAAGTTGAAAGTCCTCTTTCATTTTGAATTTATCCGTACTGGAGTTGTTATTTTTAAGGTGCGGATAGATAGTGTCAATCCAAGGAGTTACTCTATAATTTAACCACTAAAAAACAAATATCTAAGAATGCCACGAAATTTCATCGGTGATTTGAAATGATAAGATATGATCAATACCCTTTTAAATCCTTCAATATGAGATACATCTACTTCATCAGTACCAACTTCTTCTACTCGAGCTACCATTTCTCTCCTGACCACGGAATACAGTCTTGGTCCAGCTAGCTCATCCATAAGTCCAAGTCCTTGGATTGCTCTAAAAAGTATACGTATTCTCAAATTCTCGTACTTGTTACAATACTTCTTGTTACAATTATTACATTGTTAATTTTAGAAATGATCTTACAGGTTGGTCTCTGCAAATAAATTCGCGACTTTTGAACAAACGCATGGATTATCGGAACAACCTTCACAACCGTCAATATCAACAGTATCAACTTCCATAGCATCTTCAGCTGTCCTTTCATGTATCTTCATCAAGGCTCGAAAGCCATAGGAGTAAAACTTCTCAAAAATATCTTCAACGACTCCACAAGGGATATCTCGTTGCTTATCTGAAGAAAGTAAAATCCCCGATATAGTTTGACATAGAAATCTGAACGCTTCAAGTTTCCTTCCTCCGCATTTAATATAATCTCCGGGTTTCATTAACTTTTCGACTACTGAAACAAATTTAAACGCAGTGACTGAAACTGCATTATGAACTATTTCAAAACATTTCAACTCATTTAGTTGTGTTGTATCGCTTTTATCAAAAGGAGTCCAAAATAGGTCTGGAGCAAAACCTCGTATCCACTTTAAACATTTTTCTATTTCTGCTGAAGTAATTTCTCTCTGAAATATTAAAATAAACTTCAATTACTGATAAGCTTATTATTTACTTAGCTTTTTATAATAAAAAACATTTTTTCTATACACACAGTCCGTCATTTTATCAATAGCAATAGCAATCCATAACTATTTAGTGTCTAGTCTAACTAACCATTTAATTGCTACAACTTCAAAACTTACGGGATTATTATCCAATGCCGATCTAGTAGCCCGAATGCATTCTGATTGTTCCACACCGGACCCAGTACGATTTCCAGTTACATAATTAAAAAGTCTATGAATAGCATTGGAAGTTGCAGTCTTTGCTTCCAGATTCCGTCGTCTCGTAATAGATAATTTCTCTATCGTTATTGGAGGACTTGTCATTACAATATCTATCCCTCCCCCACTAGTGGAAGAAGATCCATTTATAGCCCGATCCAAAGCAATTCGTTCTTCATCGTCTGTAGGAAGCCTGAATGGCAGAGGAGGCTGACGACTTCGCTTTTTAACAGGAGATCCTGTACTTTTTATTCCAGGCTTTGTCTTACTGGACTTTTCGAGATCTTCCGCAGTTGGACCTGGGATTGAAAACACCGTTCGAGATCCTTGTCGCGTACTTCCACCACCGGCTAGAAACATGAACACGGGATTTCGAGGTGACTTGATACCAACGGACTCTGATTTGGACATTTTTGGATGTAGTAGGTAGGTGGGCCCAACCGGTCGTTCCAGAAACCTTTAATACGTGATATGCAATATTAATTACATAATTAAGATCTTTAAATAATATTGTGAAGTAAACTTCCAAAGAATCAAATATATGTGATATGCATTTAAACTTTCAAACCACAAACTAACTGTGAACTGTCAGCGAAATGTTCGTCTCGGTCTCGTTTGTCGTTATGTTATTATGCGTTGTTTTGTTGTTCAAATCAAAAGTTAAGTATGTGTGATGTGGTCAAACATTTTTCAACAATCTGAAACACTTTTTTCTTTTAAATTCAATAAATCAAATGAAATTGAATCAAATATAAAACTGAAATCAAACCACCCAACAAACTAACTGGGTTCAGCTCTCTTTACGGAGGTCTCTCAAAGAGAGGTACCAACAAACCAAACCAAAATTTAGTTTTAGAGATTGAAAATAATAAATTGCAGCAAAATTCAACAAAATTGTAGTTGTAGTGCAGTGCAACTCTAATCTTGGCCTATACGCTAAAAGCTTGGCCAGATACAAAATTGTGTAATTGTGTACCCCAATCCAAATACCGCCTACAGTTGTTGTTGTGTCTATAATATTGGTTGGGGTATCGTGATTATCGGGAATTAATTCAATAATATATCCAATCCAAATCCAATCCAAAATGCCCTGTCATCTTCACCGTCTTAACTTTCTTGTTTTTTTATTTCGAAAAACTATAATTTTTCTTATCAGCAGCTCGCTATAATTAAATGAAAAAATCCATTTTGCTATCCTGTCACAGAAAAACATGTATAGAATTAAAAAGGAAATGTGACGTTTATAGTTTATAGAAATAACACGTTTAATAATGAAATATTTCTATTTAAATTTTTCTGCATGGTTAATACATAATAAAATTATATTTTCGCAACAGAATTTCATATTTCAAAAGGTTTTTATCGCGACGTGATGCGCGAGGTCTGACCAAAAACCGTTTGACATTTACATTCACATAGCACATAGCACACTGTGCATGAGCGTAGTTCTATTCTCAAAATTCCCCAGCGAATATGTATTCCCTTGGAAAATTGCTCGAATATTGAAACATAAAGTTGGGTTTCACGTGGAAATGCAAAGAGGGGATTTGGCAAATTTTGTTTTAGTTCAGATTTTGATTTTCTGTAAATTATTAAAATTTTGAAAACTGAAAGTTTATTGATTAAGAAATGGACGTTTTTTATTAATTGCTGCTGCTCTACTAATCTACAATTGTAAGAACGGGAGTTTTGGAAGGATATATATTTGTCTATTCAATTATTACTTAATTTATGATTTCAATTATTAATGCAACAATCAATGCAAGCATTCAACATTGCTAACTGACACTATTGTTTTACTTATTTTGTATTTAGAAGCTCTTCATAATTACAAACTGTAAACAACCTTAAACTTAAAGAGGACAAGGAAGGACAACAAACAACAAAGCACAAAGGACGGAGCTGCTCTGTGCTCTGAGGTTGGAGGTAGAGGTTGAGAAAGAGATTTTTGACGACATTTGAGTATCAGTGATTTTGCTGTCAGCGTTTTCGTTTTATGAGTCAAACGAAGGTCAACGGAAGGTACGCACAGTCCGGTAAGTTAAAATAAAAACTAAAATTTTTTTTACTATCTTAAACGTTAGTTTGCAAAATCATGAGACAGTTGACGGTGTGCGGTGATTACTGATGAACAACATAAATGTCAATAATTTGGCTTAAATACAAATTTCATGTCACATGTAATTTAGATTTTATGTTAAAATGTGTACTTCCTTATAATTCAATATTTCCAAACATTAAATTTGTACACAATCAACAATGATATGATCAAGTGATCGTTCATTTTGTGATTATGGAATAGCTACAGCAATGCAAATTAACCACTTATCATACATCAACTGCAAACAGAACTTTTGCATAATATAATATAATGCAGATTTCGTTTTGCTGGTCCGACATCATTCACCTTTTGAGAAAGAAACCCCGTGGTGGTATGGTCATGCAGTAACTCAAGGAAGTGAAAAGAAAACTGAAAACACCCTCAACAGATGTGGATGGCCGGGGCTGTTGTTTGTCAATGACATAAATCCCAACCTTTCTAAAAGATGTATGAATATTTTCCAGCGTTTCTTCTCTCCGTCGTAGCAATACTGTGGGGAGTAACTAACGCTTTGATGAAGAAAGGAGCTGAAGGAATAGAGCGATGTTCTTTACCTTCAAAATCTTGGATCAAAAATTTGTGGGAAGAGCTCAAGTTTCTAGCACAAAACTGGGAGTACCTGTTATCGTATGGAGTGAACCAACTTGGATCGCTTATCTACTACTATGCCTTGGGATACTGTGACCTATCCATCGCGGGGCCTTTGACAAACACCATGACCTTTGTAGTCACCTACTTTGCTGATGGTTACGTATTTGGTTTTAGCAATAATGAAAGAAGCATTTATCAAAAAGTAGGATTGGTTTCTATTTGCCTTGGAGTCCTTTTGTGCCTATCTTCGTAACATCGTAACTATTTAAATATTTCTCATTCTCAATCATATACTTTCAATAAACACTAAAATATATCTTACCGTTACTTGGGATTATTAATGTACAACGTCCGTATGCTCGGTACATATTTCACAAAGTTGTTGGTCACTAGGCACTAGCTAAAAATGTTGTACATGTACTGATACTGAAAAATAAACAAGAAATTACAATTGATTGCTTTATAATTGGCCAAAAAGTAAAACTATGATAATGGAGTTAATAGATGAAATAACTGACATATTGGTATATGGGTATGAAATGGGTTGGCAAATGAAAATGTAGTCTTGAATTGGGTTCACAATAGTTCACACTCATATTATCACGCATAAAATATATTTCTATGCATATTATATTAAATTTCAAAAGCTTTAAAACAGAGTCAAACGAAAATTTTCATGACAAACAACAGAAACAGACGACTAAAATAGTGAACCGTGAATAGATTAAAATCATATCAGGATTGCTGGACAGAATGTCAGACGACAACACTGGCGAAAAGAAGGAGAAGTGGAGGAACAAGGATCGCAACTTAAGGAGCACTACAGTTGATGATCCTTGGGCAGTTAAAATTCCAGAATTCAAGAAAGAGGATAACCCACATGGGCTTTTGGAACAAACTTCCTTTGCAACGTTGTTTCCGAAGTATAGAGAAAAATACTTACGGGAAGCATGGCCTTTGGTACAACAATCTTTATCGGGTACGTTGATTATTTTTAACTCAAAGCTTATATTTTATCCAACTTTTCTCAATCGGATAACATTAGTAACAGATTTTAGATGTTCAAAAGCTACATGAAACATGAGGATTTTGAAAAAATTGCAAATTTAATATTGTACTGCAAGAGAGTGGGTGATACCTATATTACTACCTCGTCTTATTTGTTTGATCTAATAATATATTGATGTCAATTAGCACATAAAATAAGTTAGCTTGATAAAAAAAATTGCTCTCATTTAAAAAAGTAGGATTAGAAGATAATTTAAGAGTTATATGTTGGCTTCAACTAGTCAATCATTCGAGTCTAAATTTGTTTTTTTTAATTCTTTTGTTTGATACTGTTGTAATAATATATTTGATGTAATTGCATTAACGTGTCTTAATTACGCAGAGTACGACGTTAAGGCAGACTTGGACGTGGTAGAAGGAAGTATGATAGTGAGAACCACCAGAAAGACTTGGGACCCATACATCATCGTAAAAGCCCGAGATATGATTAAACTTATGGCCCGTTCAGTACCCTATGAACAAGCTGTAAAGATACTGCAAGTAAGTTACTGCCTTTGTTGTTTTTTTAAATATGCAAACTGTAGATCAAAATCAAAAGCAAGATTTTTTGCAATGCATGGCACATACGCTGAAACAAGATTTATTTGGAATTTATGCGATCATTCGCCTTAGCCTTATTACAAGGGGATTTTATGTTAGGTCAAGCTTCTTTGTTATCTATTTCCAACTTGTAGAAAAGTAGAAGCACATACTACCAATCCAATCCAAAAAAATAGCCTTTTGTCTACTTTTTGAATTTATTTTAGCACTTACTGATGTTTAAATCCATTCATACAGCAAAATAAAGCTATAAACGAAGGTTAGATTAGTCATAAATTTGAGTAAAAATTAAGATTTAAATCTACAGATTTGTATTCTTTTTACTCATTGCTGCCGTTTTTTGAGCTTTTCTCAATCGCTCTGTCAGTGGTGATGTCCCCTGCTGAGTTTGCATATTATACGTCTATTATTATGAGATTGGTGTTACGTTACGTAACGTTACACCCTAAATACCGAAAAAAGTCTTCTTAAGAATTCTACCAAAGCAATCTCTTTTAATCACGAACTTTTCTTAATTTCAGTAAACCAGTCTTTTCCTACTAAATCTTTTCGAATTGTATGTTGTCAACTGGTTACTTTTGTATTTTAGTTTAGCTAATATTTGTCGTTGTTTCTCAGATGCCAAGTAACTGGTGACTTGATGAGTTATAATACTTGTTTGGTAAATTATACAGGCAGCGAAAAGTTTTTTAAAGTAGTTTATATTACTAGTAAGAATGCTCCTGTTACGTTTTGGCAAGTATACAACTGCAACTGATATTATCAGAAGCTGATAGGTTAAAATTTATGAGCAGCGAATTACCCGTAATGAATTGATAATGTTGCTTAATGTCTAGTTACATGAATTTCGACTTTTGAAAACGATGTGTTAAAGGTTGTAATTCCTATTTTGTATGAGGAATCCCAATGGGCTTTGTAATTTTTTGCATAACAAAGTACCTATAAATTATACTGATTTGTTAGGTGCCAAGAAAGTAGACTTGATTTTTGTAAGTGGTTATATGATGTATTAGGAAAATCTTGGATGATTTCTTGTATGTAGGCAAATGGTCTATATTTTGCAAAAATTTGATCTGTTTGTAAGAATAGCAAATTCTTATTTCCAATTCCTAATATGTTGTTGAAGTAGAGATTGAAGTTATGCTACAGTATGTAATCAAATTTTAAGGAATAACTAAAGCATAGGTTAATAATATGTATTACAATGGTATAAAAATTTCAAAAGTATAACTTTCTTCAAGCCTGTCTGTTGTAGTATGCTGCTTACAGCCTGAAAGGGTTGCTGAAAAATGATAATAATAATTGTCTTTGATTGAGTGAAGGATTACAGACCTGAAGTTGTTCGGAAATGATTGATAGGCCACGTTTAATAAATATCTGCCCAGGCAGTAGCGGTGGATAAAAATGAATGCACAATTTTTAAAGTACGGGGTTATATATATTTATATCTGCAAGTGTTTACAGGATGAGAAAAAAATTCAGCGAATAAGATAACCAAGTTTCGTGATTTAAAGGCTTGTCTTCTTCAAAACTTATTCTGTTTGAATATAGCCTGCTGTGAGATCGAGATCTTTATGTAAATTCCATTAAAGAATGCATTTTTGCGATGTTTTAGTTATATGAAATTATGTTCTTCAACTCTCAAATTATGTTCTGTTTGATTATATAGTTTCTTTGTGTGTAAGTGGGTAAATTTAGTTCCAACAGAATTTTAAATCATAGGGGACGAGATATCAAGTTTTTGGTTCAGAGTATTCTCTTGAGAATATTATGAATGGACTCAGAACAGACTGACCACGGATAGTTCCGATAGTTATATATGAAATTAGTCTAATAATGACTTTACGAAATATATTGACTTGTTTTACACGTTTTGATGCTATAAAACTATTGATTTTTTACTTCAAGAGGTTTTCATTGAAGGTTTTTATCAACATAAAGAAAACTGTTTTTCTATTTCAAAAGTAGATAGATAGATAGTGTCGTTACATTCTGTGCATTCCCAAACGTCCCATCAAGTGGCTAGTAATGCTATTTTTGATAAGGCAGTAGGTGGTGTGACTTCCCAGATTAATCCGTATACATTTATTTAAACGTTAATTACTTTTTGAAAACATATTATAATCTCTAATAATTCGTGATTTCATTGTTTTTAAATACTCCAGGTTAAGTTTTTTGTGAAATGTTAACCAAAATTTTAACATCTACTAGTCGAAATGTTCTTCTGGGAGGGATCTTTCTTGTGGTATCCAACTAGACTAGTTTCAGTGCTGTCCCAGCATGAGCTAGTTTTCGGAAGATTAGAAAGATCCAAAATCTAAACTCAAATCAAATTCAAAGCTATTGCCTGCTTATAGTAAAAAACACTGACAGAAAAACTGGTGATGATCATGTAATTCCAGTTTCCAATGCGTAAACGTTAAAAAATTAATTATACAACTCTCATTTCTGATACAATAATTACTTGATTGAACAGACGTGATTAGATTGCAAACTAGGCGATGATGGTTTAATGGTTTGTATTCCATATCTGTTAGATTTCTGTTTTATGAATGCGATTTTTAAATAGTACAGGAAGATTTTAGCTATGATGTTTAAGCTTTATTGGTTACCTTTTTATTTCAATTGTTTAGCTATTAAAGTTAAATGAGTAAGCAATTTATTATTTATTTAGTGGATAATAAAATGTCTATTAGGATAGATGTCCAGTAAGAAAGTTATATAATGATCTTGTACCTCAGTAGCTTGTAATTACATTCTGTATTTGAGCATCTGTGTTTTAAGCATACCGAGTACATTCATTTAATTTTATGTAAAGAAATTGAGGTGTCTAATGATATCTTATTGTTTTCTTTTTTTACCATTTTACACTTGTATCAAGGATGAGATGGGGTCAGACATAATCAAGATTGGAAGTATGTTGAGAAATAAAGAACGATTTGTGCGGCGACGACAAAGACTGATCGGACCCAACGGAGCGACCCTAAAAGCCATCGAATTGTTGACTAATTGCTACGTATTGGTGCAGGGTAATACTGTAGCGGCGATCGGCCCGTACAAAGGATTACAACAAGTAAGTTAGAAGGGGGATGTCTTACAACATAATAATAACAATGAACTATTCTTTTCCTTTCATTTTTACTTTACTGATTCCTTCCCACTTCCCAGGTGTAAATTATTTTCATGATCAAATCACTCTTCCTTCTCTGTGTCTACCTGCACGTTTACAAAAATTACTACAAAGCTATACTTGAGAAGAGTAAAAGTCGTTTTGTACACATTCATTACAAAAGGTTTTTTGTTATTTTTTAAAATTCAGGTTCGAAGGATTGCAGAAGATACGATGAACAATATTCATCCAATATACCACGTCAAGACACTTATGATTAAAAAAGAACTTATGAAGGTATGTTTTAAATTTTAAACTCATCAGCAACCTGCATGCTATCAGTTGTTGTTTATTATATTGTTGAGTTCCGCATGTTTCAATCGTCGTGTACAGTGTGCATCCGTTTTTTGGAATCAGTGAATGAATGGGAATGAGTGATGATTGGGCTGGGCCGATGTAGGAAAGTCTTAATTTTTTGACAGAAGTTTAAAAAATGAAGATTAAAAATCATGCAAAGAATACGGAATATGTACTTTAGTTAGCCTGTAGTTTATTTTACTCCATTTTTTGGCATAATAGCTGAAACAGGTAGTTGCTGACTTGCTGACGCTAAAATTTTAAGTATAGTTGTTTAACAAGAAATTGCGTGTTAGAATCGATATGATTTTGTTAATAAGAATGTCGATAAAATTTTAAATTTTTCACGCACAGCTCCGTGCTTAAAAAATAATTCGAGGTTATGTCAAGTCTGAGGAGTAAGCATGTAATATTTGAATAAGTAGAAGCCCATAGCTATGGAGAGGTTTCTGTGTGGCACTGAAGTTGAAATGAAACTGGCATCAGGCAACCTGCCCCTTCTTGTAGTTACAGAAATATTTGAGTTTTATGATGATTACATCTTGAAATCGATGTAATGTACACTACATGCTTGCATGCAATGAAAGATAAGTAGCTGCAATCATATACATCGTTTCGTTGTCTTGTATTCCAAGCTGAAGTATGCAGTGCATAAAACTTTTTTCGTAATTTGTAGGATCCTAAACTAAAGGATGAAAATTGGGAAAGATTTCTTCCAAAATTCAAGTCTAAAACTTTGAGCAAGAGGAAGGAACCAAAGAAGAAGAAGGTTAAGAAACCGTACACACCATTCCCACCTCCCATGCCGGAAAGCAAGGTAAATGAGCTAGAGGAATTTATGCTATTACAATTACATGAATTGAATTGCTTTAATAATGCATCGTAATTATAAATCGAGTTAATTGCATCCCATATAACTGAAACATTTCGTTTGCAAATTTAGAGTCCATAATTACTCTTACTCTTTACTCTTTTATGTAGAATGACACGGGATAGTTAATTTTTTAAGTACTTTATGCTCCACGTTGATTGTTAAGGCTAAGATATAATTTAAATGCAGAAAATGAAATTGGACCATTTTCTTATTCAATATTAGTTAAAATTTATGTATACTGAGACTGATTACTAAAGTGATTTTTGTACCAACCTGACTCAACGTCTATATGTAACAGAACTGTCTCAAACAATTCATTTCTTTCAAAGCTATTTCATTTTAGCTGGGCCACAAACCACGCCATACTTACACATCGTGGTCAAAATACCAGTTAGAAATTGTGTTGAAGGTTTGATGCAGTAATGTCTTCATATAACGGGTTGTATTTGTATTTCTGAAGCTGCATCTTCAATCTCTGATTAGATTTGGTCGCCAAGAACTGTTGGTTTTGGTTGTCAAAAGATGAGCAAGAAGTCTTAATTAGCTAGATCCAACCCGTGAATTTTTATGGGGTTGTGGTTGCGGCCTGAATTATTGTAGCCTTTTAGTATTATTATTATTATTTTAGTAATTCTGTTTGTTAGTATCATAGCTCGCATATTGCAAATGATCGGTATTGTACGTTATAATTACAATATGTTGACGATTTAATAATCAAATTTAAATATTATTTTAATAACAGGTCGACAAGGAATTGGCGTCTGGAGATTATTTCCTTCATGAAAAGGAACGGAAAATGAAGAAATATTTAGATAAGAAAGAGAAACAATTAGAAGCTGCTAAAGTACGAGAAGGGAAGAGAAATGCTCCATTTATTGCTCCACCTGAGCCATCCACCTCGAAGCAAGCAAAGGTAGAAGAATCAAATGACGAGGTTGATGTGGAGAAATTAAAGAAGAAAGTGAAAAATATGCAGCGAAAATTGGAGAAGAAAAACAAAAAGAAAAAGTCTACCTAAGTAAAGCTAACCAAATGTGACCTGGTAACGCTATGCTCCAATATGCGGAGTTAGGAGTTATAATTTAAAATTATAGGATTTTCCATGAAGACCTTGCTTTTGTAATTTGCATTCGTATATTTTATTAGAGTTCATTTCAAATGTGCAGAGGGGTTTTGTATTAGTAATTGTTTTGACTTAAAAGTTATAGATTAGCAAGCCTCTTCTGACATTTTAAGTGATTTAGTATTACTGAGGTTGGTCTGATGGAAAAGAGTCGAGTTTAAAGTTTAAAGTGTGACTATGACTATTGTCTACTCTCATCAGTTTCATTACGTGTTTGAACATAAATGTGACCTGTTTTGAAATAAATTTTGTTTATTAGAATTTGTGAGTTTTACACACTTTACTGTCATCTGCATTTTTCTTATTCTTGAAATCCTGTGCCTTTTCACCCTGCGTTTTTGATTTACTTCACACTAACACGAAGATGTAAAGGAGAAAAGGTACAAGTTTTTCTTCATAATTAAATTGCACCCTTGTGCTTGTACAGAGACAATCAATGTATATTCTGGATGTAGCTGTAGTTCATCCTGCTGACCATTTGCCAACCCTATTTCATAGACATAGACCCACTTATTAGAGCCGAAAAACAATTCACTTCATTTATTACATTAATTAGCATATTGAATTTGGAAATTGGACTTGGTCCGTATGGGATTCGGTATGTGCCTTGCGGCATAATATCATATCTTTTTTAGATGTTTCAAAGTAACGTAGATTTATGGCGTTAAGATATTTGCTTCAATATTTCTTGCAGAAATATGACATAGTACGTGTATAAGTTAGCATCGAAGGCATTTAAAGCTCCAGAGGGTATAATGGATACGTTTTAGAAATTATGTAATTTAGCTTCAACCGTCCTTTGGGACTATTCATTATCAGGAGTTTAAGATACAAGGCATGGGGCAATTTTTGTTGCACGGTCACAATCAAAATAAACAGCCTAACCCAACCTCATATATAAGTACAAATGAATTGGTGGTTAAATGAAATATTTAATTGTTTTGCTCATGATTATAATTTTTTGCTCCATTTCATTTTATCCCAGCGGGTAGAAATGAGTTATTGTGGACAAAAGATGATCCTATAGTCTTGTTTTGTGTTTGGTAGGAAGGAATGGGATTGCTAACTGCAGACTAATATTCAGAGTGAGTGAGGGTGATGCACCTTTAAGGATTTGAAATGATGTGAGAAATAATGAAAAGACGATATTTCATAATGAATTATCTTTAGAATTGTGAAAGAAGAGGTAGGTAGTTAGGCTGACCAGACTGGCTAATGATTTCAAGGGTGACCACCCGATGAAAAAACATAGGTTTTTAAGAAATTCCTTGCCTAAAATATTCATCTCCTCTGTTCTGTTCAATTTAATGAAAAGATTCGGACATTGTGAGTTTTGTTGTTGCATACATTAGCCTTGCATACCGTTTGAAATTATACTTTTACAAGTTTTTCTCAACTATCTCATTGCATGGTATTTCTAAGACGGTAACAAAAAGGTTTTGTTAGTTGAACTCGAATTCATGTTGTAGTATATAGTGGTAATGAAATGTCTAAAAAGTATTTTTTACTCATTTTAAGAGATTATTATTAATCTATTTTATTGCGTGCCGTAAGCGTAGAATATGCTGTTTTACGACTGTGTGGCATCGTTTTTACACGGTCGTTTTGTTTAGTCATAAGAAAAATATTTCATAGGTTCTTAATTTTTTGTCGCTGAAAATTTTTTGAATTTGCTCCTTTCAAAAGAGTGAAAAGACGCATAAATGCAAGACAAAAACTCTTAATTACTTAATCTTCCAGTTGCAATAGATCCTGAAATTCTAATCTGTATAATGACTTTATTCAGTAACTTATTATTTTTTGGGACATTAAGCAATGAGCTTTTATGCAAACACCTGTCTCAGTATATTTTACACCTCATCCGTCTCCAAAATCTCATAGTAAAAATAATAGTAAGTTTAAGCAGGAAAGATAATAGAGCCAGGTGTAAAGCAGTTTAGAAGATTAAAAATCGGACATAATTATTCGCAAATTTAATACTCGCAACTTTTAAATTAAGGTTTTTAAAGTGTACGAATGCTATAAAAAATTAAGACGCTTAGAAGAACGAGATGAGGCTAATGACTTGAGAAGGTCAATTGAATAAACTCTTGTGTACCATCTGAAGACAATTTTAATTTTCAAAAAATAAAAAACCCGAGAGCATCATACTGTAAAAACTAAGATTTTGCCCTAATCATTTTTGAGGTTAATACTTTTAAGTTTTAACTATGCACACATTATATTAAAACCTGCTGAGGTATCATGTCACGTATGTCGCCTTTATGTCGTGACATACTCGACTCATGTCTTGTACATTTAGGTTTGTAAATGGTTACAAGAATCTGTGGAAATGGGATTCATGTATTGTATTTAGCACAACATAAATATCAAACATGTTTTTTCCTCCTCACGAAGTTAGATCACTGTGATTTGATAAGTCTTCCTCATTCCTTACTTTTGGCTTCGATTTGGCTGTCTCCTTTCATCGTGTGAAAAATCAACCTAGTACACCAACCACATGCACATGTTTAGGAAATGGAGCAAAATCGATCAAATTATTTCATATCGTTTTTTATTTACTTCACGCTTAAATAACGAATAAATAGGAGAGTGATGCATGATGCATTTAATTTTTTAGCTTATACATGGTTCGCAAGTTCGCAACATGTTTTCAAGAATGTGAGATACTTATCATGAATTATGGTACTGGTAGTAGTGTATCAGTCACCTCATTTTTCAATCAACGCTTCATTTCACTCACATGCATTATAGGAATTAATCCGAGGTGTGCATAAATAACCAAACATAGAATTAGATTAATAACGGTTGACATAATGTAATTGCAAAGATGATATTGTATATTGACAATTGACAACTTTTGAAATCTAGATCTTGCAGTTAGTAATCATGAGTAATGACTGAATCTCAGAAGAAAATTATTATATGCCTTGGCCCATCAGTATCATTGTCATTTGCAAGACAAGCCAATAAATATTATTATTAACTTTAAGCGTGGATTTATAATATTGGGTTGTGGGACCACAGAATTATATGATTAAAAGAGAGATTTAACTCCATGGTTGGGACTTTAGGACTGTAGTTT
Organism: Isotoma caerulea; assembly: GCA_034696405.1. NCBI lineage: Eukaryota > Metazoa > Arthropoda > Collembola > Entomobryomorpha > Isotomidae > Isotoma > Isotoma caerulea. Next base: position 7,485 of record JAQFZZ010000097.1, on the reverse strand, counting down.
CAACAGTTCAATGGATGAATATGCCAATTTTATTTAGCAACGATTTTTTATCTTTAAGCAGATGAAATCTTATATTGACATGGAATAATTTTAGATGAGCTCGTTTAGATTGATTCATTGATGTATGATTGAGGAGAAAGAATCAGTCATGCCATTTAATTTAACACCTTCTCATGTCTGAATCATTGTCAAGTGAGAAAAAAATTGTCTGAACTGAATCAAGGCTATATTTAGATGATACTAGTGAATTATAAAGTTAAGTGAAGCATGCAAAAATACACGTTGTTTAATTTTGATATTTTGAAATCGATTGATTGGTATGGATGATTGGATGGAATAAATTGAGTTGGACATACTTCGAAAATGACTTTCTAGATGATGAACTGATGACGGCTCTATCAATTATTTATATCGAATTGAATCAACTTTTTGAATTTATTATTCTACTAAACTAATCATAGGAAGGAACTGAATTGAGTCAGGTTAAAAGGCGAGAATAAACTTGAATAATTTTGCTTGGCGATAGGATTTTTTCTGTAGATACTAAAAAGTAATTTCCAGAAGCTCCATATCTATTTATTTAAGAGCATGCTTCTCCCATTAATTTTCCATTTAGAGCTAACTACCTTACTTTGACAATATAAAAGCTGTTAGCAAATTACAAGTACCGAAAAGAGATATTTGAAGAAGGTAATGTAATAAGTAATTGTAAATATTGTAATGGGTTTCAGTTTTGCACAAACTGTGCGACAAAAGTGATGGATGTAAAATTTTTTTATGAAGATTATTCACAAGATCGTGAAACATTAAGGTATGGAAAGTAATAAAAAAATGATGCGTTTCCATTTTAGGCGAATGACAAATGATTCCATTAGCGAAGTTCTAAATAGTAAAAAGCCGTCTCATCTGTATCTTACAAAGCTATAGAACATTAAGAAGTTCTATATTATTATGAACATTACTTTATCTTGGTGTGGTACAAATAATGCGGTGCAATTAACCAAAGTGTATTTGATTGACAGGTGAATGCAGACCAGTAGAGCTACAATGGCAAGAGTAATTGAGCCAATTGGTCTACTGGCATTGTTGCTTCGTCGGACTCGGACCAAGACCATAACGACTGCCACCAGTGCTACTGCTATTAACAATACAATAAATGGAAATCAGTTTCGGACTTTGTCTTCTTGCTCAATGACAATAAGAAATAGAAGCCTTATGATCAATCAAAATTATATTGCCACTATCAATATGAGAATACACTCTAGATTCAAATCGTCGTCTTCGTCTTCACCTACGAATTCCATAATTTTCAAAGGAAAAGAACCAAAAACCCCAGAAAAGAAGAAAAAGGCTGGTGTCATTAAGAAATTGTACAAAGTTAATAAAGAAATGTTTGGTGAACTTCTGGAAACCCAGAAGGAAAAGACTAAACGAGTTAAAAAGGAGACGAAGCAATCGAAACAGAAATTAAAAGCTGCAGCAATCAAAACAAAACTTATGTCATTAGAATCTGGAATAATTATTTCTGACGAAAATGAAATGCCGTCGGAAATCAATACACCGAAATCCATTCCAATGAGTGAGCCTCCAGTTTTGATAGACAATGAAGTTCCATCATATTCTATAAAGAGTTCTAGGAATCAAACAAAAAATGCTGAGATCAATTGGGCCCTAAAAAATAATCCAAAGATGACGAAAATTATCAGCAGATCTGCATCTTATAATACACCCACGGCTAAGACTGCGTTACCCTTCGGAGGTGATGGTCAAGGAGAATTCGTGCTTTTGACTCGACAAAGTCAAAATGAATCTCTTCCAAAGGAATCAAGGGGTGCCACTGATGCCACTCGAAGTCCTCAGGGTACGTTGCGTACGTTGTATTATTATGTTCCATCCTCTTTGTTGTACTACATACTATGTAAGAACTGTATGCTATTATGATGATGACTATGAATAGGAAATTCCAACAATCTTTCATGCTTGTCCATTTAAATAGTTTTATCTCAAGAATCCGCCTTTTAAATCTAGGAATGCATGTTATATGTGAGTGAGCATAAATCTCTTTAACTTTATCTCTTTTCTTGTAATGAGGCTTAATTATTTTCAAATTCTGTCGGCAATGTGGAAAAACCTTATAGGTTCCCTATCAAGCACATTCATAAGTCATAGGTCATTAAAGAAAAGAATTTATGTCATATTTATTCTCCAACTATAACAAGAAGGACCCTCTACTCTGAAATGCTTTAAAGAAGTAATGCTTTTCTTGCAATAAACTAAATTATTACTAGAGTTTCAGTTTGCAAATAAAAATTCGTTTAGTAAATTAGCCTTGTTTTCTTTTACGTCAACCAATATCCATAACTTATACATCGTTGATCCACTCAGCTCTAATTTATTTCATTGTGTTCGGTTGTATAACTTGTATGCATGTTCAGATCAGAGTCAATTCTAGCCTATGCACTTTATATCATAAAGTAAATTAAATTCTCTTCTGATCTGAATGTTGATTGAAGATGAACCGATAATGATTTCTTATTTTGAATTATCATGCCAATACAAAAGATTATTCTATGTTTGAGTTATAGACAACTGAAAAAAAACTTGATTCGCTTTTCCATGCCTTAGGTCAGTCATCATTATCATCATCCGAAGGTGATGATGCGTATACTGGAGAAGCCTTCTTGCAATCACAGCAATTGCCCTCGGTTGAACAATTTATCACAAGTTTTAATGACTTTCAAGACATGGGGCCGAGATGTGAAACGAAAGTTGTTCAGAAACCAAGTCGTCCATTGGAAAAAAATAATAATCTGATGTTAAATACCAATGATAATAATATTTCTACAGAAGCAATTGAGCAGCTTGAAGAATCATCATCGTCATCATCATTTATTGAAGAGATGAAAGAATTTAAGTCAAGTCATAACACACATTATAATAATGTAAGTTCTTTAGCAAAAGCGCACTAACTACGTTATAATATCTAATCTCAAGTTATACAAAGTACAAAAGGGAATGATGATAGTAATGATTATGTTGATGGTAATGGAAATAATCCTTTTGAATTGAAAATTATCCCAGAGATCGTCTTCTCCTGGGACAAAAGGACCTGTACCGGTGGATGTTTTACAAACGGGACAAGAGCAGATGACTACAGAAGGTGACTCTAAAAATAAGAAAGCAGGAGGACTTTTACAACAAAATGGAAATGTTGTGAAGGGAATGTTAGAAAATGTAGAAAAGACTGCAAGCTTAAAAATGGCTGGGGATGGACCAAGTGATAATGTCCATAATCAAAAGACTTCGTCTTCACTCATTATTAACGTCCCATATTTTAATCCAGAAAGGCAAGCGCTGGCATCGGCATTTGCAACAGAAGAAAAGCACCTTGATCCAAATCCCGATTCTCACGAAGACGATAATAATCATAATAATAATAGTATTAATCAGACGAGCCAAATCATCTCAATTCCATTTCCTAGGATCTTCTACAACAACAAAAATTATTTTAGAAAAAAATCAAGTGAGACCGTGAATACAAAGAGGAATAAAGATGATCTGACAAAGACTGACCAAAGCAAGAAAGTGCAATTGCCAAGTGTTTCAAAAATCTTGAATGTAACAATGCCAAAAGAGCAAGCAGAAGCATTGGAACGGTGGCAGGCAAAGATGATCGCAGAGATGGGTGAAGAAGGCTTTCGGCTTTATAAAGAAAGTACGTTTACCTTCATTGCTACTGCTGACTTTTATCTATCTACTTACCATTTTTACGGCTGCTTTATGAGATTTGTATCCCTCTGAGAGAGTCAGAACTTAAAATCCCATTTCCTTCTGTCATTTATAATATTATTGCCATTCCCATTGCCAATCTAAGAGGCAAAAGCGTTTTATATTTCATTCGGATTTATTTGCATCAGAATAGCTCAGCGGGATTTCTCTCTAAAAGCTCCAACTGACCAGTGTTGACTCTGTATGTATTATTTGTGATCCACCTTCGATTTGATTTGATTTTTTTACTCTTGATGTTTGTGGCACTAGGCGAGGCCAAATCATGAACTTTAGATACTTTTGTTGAATTAAATTACAAAGTGTCTTTAAAAGTTGATCTCAGAAGCATCTAATGTAAATCAAATAGACTACTAAGCAGGTACACAGATCGATATTGAAATTCGAAATGTAAAATGATTTTTGATTTGCACTTTAAGCCAAGACACCCATTGTAAAATCTGGTATAAGATTTACTCACAAAAATACGGTTGAAAGACCCTGCTTAAGCATTCAAACATTTTTTACCTTTTAAAAGTTGATGATTTAGAAGAGAGCATTAATGCAAATTATCTCCGCATTATTATTATAAATTATGACAAACAGCATGAGGAAAGATGACCGGGGGTGTGTTTAAAGAGTTAAAGGAGAAAAACCGCTCGTGTAATAATATGATTTAATGCATGTAACATAACTGAACATTATGCACAAAAGGTGTTCACTACGTATTTAACACACTGTTGACTGTCTGTACTCGAATTGAAAATTGAAATTACTTTTAAGAAGAAAAAAACGTTGCAATTGATTTTCAACACAGACAGACAAATCTCATCATAAAAAGACATTTGACATTTTCCCCCTTCAATGTGGATAGTTAAGTCGATAAAGATTTGAAATGCAAATAGGCAAATAATTCCACCATCAATCATTACCTAATTATGTTTATGAGCCATTTAGATTACATGCTGTGCACAGATGATTCATGGTATATCCTCGAGAGTAGATATCTGTCATTCTTCAAAGCGTTCAAAGATCAGCCCGACATTCATTCATTCTTCATTGAACATTATTGTATAGCGAATATTTATAGTGAGTCTTTGCAAAAAACTGGGACAAGAGACAAATCGAATGCTTCTCTCACATTCGTATTTATCTCTCTGAATGCTCAATTGTCTTTGAAGACAACAGTGTTTCGAATTGGATAGAAATGAATGTTAATGTATATGAATGTGAATGTGAGTAAGAAGGAAGCTCATATTAACATTATGAAGTAGAACCATACCGTTTACTGTGCATTAATAATCTTCCATACGGCTTTCATTCATTGTTCTGTTCCGATTTTTATTAGCAGATTAGATACATTTGACTTATGAACAATATGGATCTTCTATTTGAAGTTTGAATAAAAGTTGAATACTAAATAGGATAGGAGCTAATTTGCAAAGGGAATGCTACTATATGAAAAACATAGTTTTTTACTGAAGTAGATTTGCATAAAGTTACTAAAGATTAGTCAAAGTCTCGTTGGGGGTAGTTGCTAAAAAGGCACGAAGAGACGCAGGGCATTCATGAATCGCACATTACGTCGCGTTAGAAATGATTGGACTCACACATATACAACATGGATATAATTTGTTCAAATTATTTTTACTATTTTATTATTATTGTTAGCTTGGCATATCCCACACCAGAATATCAGCAGGGTAGCATCTTCGAAAGATATGCGTACACAATACAATGAAGTCTGTAATTGGAGAATCCTATTTATAGAAAGAAAGGTATTAATATTATTTTATTTTAATGTATAAATGCGAAGTCAGCAAAAATTGAAGACAATTAAGGATTAGATGCAAAAAGAGTAGAGTCCAGTCCAGTCTATCTTATTTAATTCCACCATATATAACTTACTCTTGTTTGTACATTTATGTCATGTTAGATGCTAATTTTGTTCTATTGTAAAGTCAACTCTTTGTAATGAATCAAACTGATAAGAAAATGGATTTCAAAAAGCTTTCATGGTTAAGGTAATAAGCCAGAGCAAACTATACTATACTATGCTAATGCTACGCACTGGGTTGTTTATACAATTCAAATAGTAATTTAAAGGCAAGAGATAAGTTTATTGCCCTTGTCATTCCATTTCGCAATTGTAAATTACAGGTATTCATTTCACACACAGGCAGAAGGTTTGCATTTTTTAAAGTTGATGATGATCCGTTGTTGGGGGTACAAAGTATTTTTTGAATGTCTTCTCTCCTGATAATCTTTTACTTCCCAGTCTAAATTGAAAGATGACTCGCAAATTTTCGCCAAATTCGAGCTTCTCTAGTGTTGTGTCTTGTGCGTTTTGTATCTTATTTTGAATAAAATGAAACTGTCCTTTTGAGAGCTTTGTGAGCATTGTTGTCGTAAATATCATTGCATGAACTTGATTACAAAATGTTGCTACTGAATGGTCATTCATGAGAAAATAGCTATTAAAGGGTGGATAGTTTTAGTTCAGTCTTAAACTGCTGTCATTCATTCTAGAAGATTTAATAGTTATAATATGAAGTAAGATCACAATGTCCGAAAGTTTGTTCCCATCTGGTATTAACTATTAATAATAAGAAGAAATAATTCCCATGTAGTCTTCATAAGTCTTGGTCTTGGTGAATGACTGACTGATGAATGGGTCACATTTAATTCGTTTTTTTATTTATCATGTATACTTTTTTCTTCAGATATGCTGAATAACGGGAAGATGTTACACAGCAATATCGAATCCTACCTGAGGGGAACCCCATTGGATGAGATTTCAGTTGCCGATACAATTGCCGGACATTGGAACAGTATGAAAGATGTTCTTGTAGGAGTGCAGGGTGTTAAAGTGCTCGAGAGTCGTGTTGTCCATCCTAAGCTGATGTATTGTGGAATAGTGGATTGTGTTGCGTTATTCAGGTAACATAGTAGATTTCAAATTTAGAACTGTCAAAAGCTATCATTGCTTTCTGTGAGAATCAAATTCTTTCTTTTTGTCTTGATAATCTTCCTCTCTGATAGTCAGTGATGCATGCGAAAGTAAGTGGCAATGGCAGATGCACCGAGGAGAGAAAATAAATGTGTCACAATTTCTTTTTTTTCTACTTCAGCAGCAACCGCAAAATAAATGCCAGAAGCTTATTTGAATACCAAAGTTAGCGATTTGAAAGCTATCAGAACATCCTGTAAAACTAACCAACATGATTATTTGCTATCTTTTTGCGAGTCTGCATAGACATAAGATGTTCTCTTATCATTATCATGTAAATGCTATCTAATTGCAACCCACGCTATCTCATCCTCTAAGAAGACATTCTGTTGGTCTCTTTAGTTGACAGATTTATGAGACAAAAGAAAACCGCATGTGACTCCCTACCTATATTCCTCTATTGAGTTTGTACCTAATTGGATTTGAATTCAGAATTCTATCCAAAGTTAGCTTAGCCTAACATATGTGACAGTTTTTTTACATACGTAATAATGTAAGAGGGAAATGAGTTCAGATGACATTTTGATATTGAGATGAGACAGATATTAGATTTTACTAGATCTCTCACCCTCCTTTTCTTATATCTATATACGTTAAGTTTGTAGCTTGTAAAAATCGTATCTTGAATGTAATAAATAAACTCTTGGTAAACAGATATAAGCAAGTGCGGGAGCGCGTGAACTGAATTCGAGAATTATAAATCTCAAAGA